>JASDQU010437187.1:85622-97564 GCA_032191745.1 Picea mariana | reverse complement strand
AAGTAACGATAGGGGGTTGCAAGAAACAGGTTTCTACAACCAGAGGAAATGCAAAGTGGACCCAAAACACTAACACAGAAAAAATCAGTTACTCTTTATCTCCTTTAAGCCTACTACGCGAACTATATCTTAGATCTGATACAATGATACAATAATAGAATAACATAAGAAAAGGAACACAACATCAATCACACAAAACAACAAGATATACGTGGTTCACCCTCTCCCTAGGGCTATGTCCACAGAACTGTGTTTCCTGATATATTATGTGAAAACATATAGTTCTATCTGTGCACTTAGCTTGCAGATCTATTGGCTCTCTTTCTCTCTCTCCGCTCTTTGTGCACCCATTTGTAGGGTTGATATTCGCACCCAGCTGAAGATCTTACAACACAGACTCTCTTTCAACATAATACTTCTCTCTCTCAACAACAATAATCACTCATTACATAATTGAATCCATCCTAGGTCCCCTTGACCTTTATTTATTCATTACAATGAATCTCAGATAACCTTAGGCCGAAACCTAGGTGTCAAAACTCTAAAATTCCAACACCCTAGGTGTTTAAAACTCTAGGTCAACCTAACATACGTTTTCAGGGCTTTTCTAACCTATATTTCCTTCTTTCCTGTGAAGTACTCCAAAGCACTTGTTGATGAATTTTTCCACTTGTTGAGTTGACCATGATCCATCTTCCCTATTGATCTATATTCCTTGGTGTTCTCATTCAATGGCTCACTTTCTCTTACTTCACTCCTTCTTTTATTCTTCTTTGGCCACTTTGACCCAATCTTAATCAATGTCCTTTCCGTGCATTTCGTACTTCGCTCTTATTTCCTCAATCTTCACTTCCTTCCATAACCAAGGGCCAACAGGCCCCCAACACTCACATGTGACTCATCCTGAGGCACTTCAAGTCTTAACCTTTTGTTTCACTTCGACTTCAGACTGTGTAGGGTAGCATGTTCTTTCTACTCTGTCCCTTTCTTCCCTGCGCATACTGTCTTTTCTATGTCTAGTACCTAGTTTCAACTGCACCTGGTACCTAGACCCTTCTCCTTATGCTTTGATAGAGAGTTGCAAGGAAGCTAGTTGTCATACTACAATTTCAACCAACTCCCATTCACTAAACCTTCCTTCCACTCTCCATTCAATGTCTTCAACTATGCATATCCTCCTTATGTAACATAGGCGACCTCAAATGGCCCAAGCCAATGTGTTCTGAACTTCCTTGGATGCTTCATGAGCTTGTTTTCATATACCAATACCAAATCTCCTTTCTTAAAGGCTTTCTTCTTGATATGTTTTTCATGGTAGGCCTTTTCTCATTCCTTATATACCTGCTAATGAAATCCTGCAATAAATTTGTCTTCTTCTAGTTCTACCAATTGTGTGAGCCTATCTTGAACAACGCTAGTGTCATCCATATTTGTGAATGTTGCAATTCTAAGACTAGGAACCAAATATTCCATAGGGACAACTACTTCTAGACCATAAACCAACTTAAAGGGAGTCTGCATTCTCATCTTCTTGCAAGTAGTTCTATAGGCCCATAGCACTATTGGTACTCTCAAATCCCAGTCATCCCTATTCACACTACAAATCTTCGTCAGCATTGTCTCCAAGATATTGTTGAAAGCTTCGATCGTTCCATTTGCTTGTGGATGGTAGGGAGTACTCTTCTCATGGTGGAATTCAAATTATTGAGTCAAAGCTTCAACAGTCTTAGTAATAAAATGTGTGCCTTGATCTCTCATAAGGATCTTCAGGCATCCAAACATGGTTATGAGATCATCAAATATGAATCATGCAGTTGTATTTTCACTACAGTCTTTAACTGCTCTTGCTTTTGCCCATCTGGTCAAATACTTTGTTGCAGTGATGATGTATCTAGCTCCTGTGTGCTTTCCTGGTTAGTTAATAGGTCCCACGAAATCAATAGCCCATTTCTCGAATTCTTGTAAGGTTAGTTGTGGTGATAAAGGCATATCATCTCTTCTGGAAGGTTTCCCAACTCTCTAGCATACATCATATGCTTTATAGTATTCCTTAGCATATTTATGTAAAGTAAGCCACCAGAGGCTAGCTCTAAGAACCTTATTTGTTTTTTCTTTTCCTGCTTCGTGTCCTCCTGCGATGCCTTCATGTGCTTCTGCTAGAATCAGTGGCCTTTCTTCCTCCATAACACATCTCCTCAAGATCTCATTAGGTCCCATCTTGTATAGTTGTCCAGCTATAAGTGAAAAATCTACAGCACAAAATACCAGTTGTTTCTTTTGAATGATTGTATATCCGCAAGGTGTCATTATTGTTGATAGGAACTGGACAATCTCGGTGAAGTGATCATCAACCTTTCTGATGTCCAGCAACTGTGCATCTAGTAGTGTCTCCTCCAAACTAGTAGGTTCCTCTCCATGCTCCAACCTAGACAAGTGGTCAAGTCCCTTGTTCATTCTTCCTGGCTTGACCACAATCTCAAAGTCATATTCCTGGAATAACAGTATCCATCTGCATATTCTTCCCCCAACACTGGCTTGTTCAATAGCTATTTCAATGTAGAGTGATCAGTGAACATCTTAAAGTGTCCTCCCAACAAGTAGTGTTGAAACTTCTACAGTGTGTACACCATGGCTAAACCTTCTCTCTTAGTGGTAGTGTAGTTTATCTCAGCTATAGATAGCTTCCTGCTAGCAAAAGATAACATATGGTCAATATCTCCTACTCCTGGGTTTTTAACACTGCTCTTAGTGTAATAGATGAAGCATCGGCATGCACATGGAATTCCTTGCTCAAGCCTAGGAAAACCAGAATAGGCATAGTAACCATTTCCTGTTTTAGTGTGTCAAAGCTCTACTGACATTCTTTTGTCCATTAAAACTGATAATTTTTCTTTAATAACTTCTCCATAGGTGTTGTAATATGTGCATAGCCCTTAATGAAATTTCTGTAGTATCCAATATGTCCCAGCGTAGTGCGCAGTTTTCTAACCGAAGTAGGGGGAGGTATATCAACAATAATGGAAATCTTGGATGGATCTACCAGAAACCCCTTCTTACACACAATATGTCCTAGCAGAACTCCAAAGGGTGAAATGAATATTCACTTCTTCAGGTTCAGGGAAATCTGACATTGCCTGCACTTATCCAACATTAGTCTTAAACATTCAATATGGTTTTGCAATAAGCTAAAAACAGTCCAATCATCAAAATATGCTTCCAAAAATTTAAGTAAGAACTCCTTGAATTCTTCGACCACCACCCTATAAAATATGGATGGTGCATTCTTCAATCCAAAAGGCATCACTGTGTACTGGTAGGATCCCCATTCTATTGCAAATGTGGTCTTATGGCGATATTCCTTGGCAATTCTGATCTGGTGATAACCTTAAAATCCATTTGTGAAGGAGTAAACTTCCAAACCTCCTACATTATCTAACACTTCGTCGGTGAAAGGTGTAGGGAATGGGTCATGCCAACAGGCATCATTCAACTTCCTGAGATCTACACAGATTCTAATATCTCCTGTATTCTTATCTTGTACCACCATAGGGCTAATCCATTCTGACTCTTCAACAGGTTCTATGATTCCTACTTCCAACATTCTATCTAATTCAATCTTCACTTTATTCTTATATTTGGGATTCAATCTGTAGGTGTTGGTACCAGGCTGAAGTGGAAAGAAGGATGATCATGGGGAAAGAAAGCTTGTAGAAAATGAAGTAACAGTTGGAGGAAAACATAGCATGCACGCATGAAAGAAAGCATGCACAAGGAAAGCGACAACTGGAAGGAAGAACAACACGTGCACATGGGAGGAATACCTAACGTCGGTAGGGTTAGGGTTTTGGTAATATATTATAAATGGATGAAGAGCAAAAAACGTATAAATATAGATACATAGGTATCATAGGGGGTCCCTTGCTAGTTTGGTTTCATATTGTTCCATCATAGATATGTACGATTTGATGCAATATGTGATGTGGTTATGAACTATTTTGTAAGTTTTTGAGCTAGAGAAGAGGAGAGAAGGAAGATCCAAGGATTAGATCGCAGGATGAGGAGCCTAGTTCAATCTAGTTCACCTCATATAAATCTTACCCATCTGAGGAGAATTGTAAGCGCGTGGCGCTGGAGATGTAAAACTACCATAATAAAAGAGCCAAGAGCCAAATCTTTGTGGATGTAGCCCAGGAGGGGGTGAACCATGGTAATATCTATATAATGTGATGAATGCATGTATATCTTTTTCTTCTTTCAGTAGTTTCTTGTTGCGTTTAATGAATGAATGAGTTATTATATTGCTATGAAATATGGTTGCATTGTTAAGGGAATAAACTGTGGAAGATAATGCATAATCGCAAATAATAGTAGATTGCAATCACAATTTATAGTAGATGTTTCTAAGTAACGATCTCCTATCTCATACTCAATCCTAGGCTGTAAACACCTGAGTCTTACAACCACCCATTTAAACCTATCTTGGGTGAGACTGCACAGTGCATTCTGTGTGATGTGTTTCCTTCTAGTTTACCAAGAGGGCCGATAGTTTTAGAGGCTATGTTGGAAACCCAAAACACATGAACCTTGGGTCAAGAACTCATATGGTAAGAAAGGAAGAACAAAAACCAACAAATGGTTTCATTTTTGCTTTGATAGGAACAAGAGAGGATTGGGTAGAAGAGATAGATTGAGCGAGAAAAGAACAAAGAAAATAAGAGAGAAATGAGCCATTAGAAGTGAATGTTAAGACCATGGAACCCTACGAAAGTAGAAATCGAAGGCTGGTTGAGAACCAAAGAGCTATAGTTTGTACAGAAATACAATAGAAACCCTAGAATCACACCTCGCAAATATCTGGACAAATACGTGTTTATTGATTTACACGATGTCTTTTTATGTGATTTTCTACATCTACTACAAGAGTGGATACTAAGGTTGAAGGATAACCACGCGACGAACTGGATTCGATAGATAGATTGGACCCTAGTTTAGATTGGGCAGTTACAACAGGTGAACAAAAAATTCACCCGCACAATGGACTTTTGGCTTGATAGTATTGTGGCAGGCTTCATAACAAAGTTGACAATGGACACAATGAAGTCATATAGTGCAGCAGAGAAATAATTTCTACGTGGACCTCGAAGAAGGTACATTCGATCACTATATACTTCTATTAAGATATTGTTATATAACAAAGGGGTAATGACAATGGAATCAGACAACTAAACTTTCTTGCATGCATGGGGGAAGGGGGGAAGCACTGACAGAGTGAGGACAAATGGAAGGAGGTAAGGATAAAGGCAAGAAGGAGGAAGAACCCTTCAACCCGATCATTATGGACGACGACAAGATCAAGTGGATCTTGGCATCAATGGGGAAGACACATAGCAGAGCACCCTACCAATACAAGGTGAATACCAAGAAGAGAGCTATATCCATGAGGGAAGGCTTGGCGAGTGATGAGGAAGAGGTAGAGGATCTCTAGTCTATGGAGCAGATTGAGGAAATCTTGCACGCAACATATGAAAGGAAAATGAGAGGTCCAAGAATAGGAGGAGAAGGTAGCCATCCTATCCATATTAATGTCAGTGTGGAACCCATATACCCATGTGCAAATAATACGCCAAATAGAACACCATCGTTTAGACAACCGAAGTTTGGAGGAAGTCCGACAATAGGAAGTACATCTACACAAGGAGCAACAACTAGAGGAGCCAATTCATGCAACACTAGTCAAGTATCTACACTGCATGGAGGAGGTATTAGTTCAGTATTCTGAATGGCAGGACATGATCCCACCAATAGATTACCAGAATCTTGAGGAGAAGCAGCAGAAGATCCGGAGAAGCACTTGTTCATTTGTGAAAAGATTTGGGAAGCAAAACAAATCACTAATGAAGATACTGAACTCGTGCAGCTAGCGATTACGCTAAGAGACCGTGCACTAGACTGGTACATGAGTCTAGACAAAAACAATGCCCCTGGAATGAAAAGGACATTGTCTAACATTAAGAAGTTACTGATTAATGAGTTCCAGAAGCCGAGCTCAGAGGATCAGTATATGAACGAGATGATCAAAATAAGACAGAAACCAGGAGAATCAGTATGGGAGATTGATCAAAGATTCA
The DNA here is from genome assembly GCA_032191745.1 of Picea mariana. Taxonomy (NCBI): domain Eukaryota; kingdom Viridiplantae; phylum Streptophyta; class Pinopsida; order Pinales; family Pinaceae; genus Picea; species Picea mariana. The sequence goes on along the minus strand of JASDQU010437187.1, from coordinate 91,436 downwards.
AGCGACTAAAGGGAGGTTAAAGTACCTTATGACCAATATGCAGCATCAACACCTATTTGTCAACTCACTACTTCCACACTTAAAATACACCTTATGAAAAAAAAAATTCAAACGTAGGAAGAGGCTCTGTAGGTAGCCTTGCAACTAGAAGACAAACAGTACCAGCGGACAGACCCATATATCGAAGAATTGAAGGAGGATTTGAAGAATCTAACATTTCAACTAAGCCAGAATAAGAACAAGGACAAATGAGAAGTTGTTTGGTGTACCACATGCAGGATGGAAGGACACCACAAGAACGAGTGCCCAACATTCATGCAGTATATGGCAGTAGGTATGCCAAATTTGTTACCACCAGGAGGACTAGGGTGTGAAATATGAAAGAAATCGGGTCATGACCCTTATCACTGCACGATGATGCATAAATACCAGACAATTCCAAAGAGTTCATACTGCACCCTTTGCAAGTCAGTGGGACACGATGATAAATATTGCAAAACTATGGAGTTAATGTGAGAAAGAACAATAGATGCATATAGATTATAGGCTGAAATGATGACTAGGCAAGCAGCACTGTAGTTCAATCCAATCCCAATTCCATATAACACTACACAACAATAGTATAATACTGCACAGTAACCATATAATAACGTGCAGCCGCAGTACAACCTGGCACAACCCTAGTAATACCGCACATTATAATCAGACGCCTCAGTATAATGCACCAAGAGGTGATCGAGCAGGCTACATAGGAGGAGGACGAGCCACAAGAGGTTTTGGATGAGGCAAAGGACCAATCACATGTCACAATTGTCAATAACCGGGACATTGTGCACAGGAATGTCCACTTCCACCAGCAACTTGTATGTATTGCCGCACATCGGACCACGATACAAAAAAATGTCTGACACTACTAGTGAAGATTTAGGAAAAGAGGAACTAGAACAATCAGAATGTTCAATGGATTTCATCCGAAGCAAGGGATGAAGGACAAAATATCAACATAGTTACCTGTGAAGGAGCTAAAACAGGCACTAACGCAGTTCAATAGGAACCAGTGCAGAACCAATGGGTAAAGAAGAACATGGAATCAAGGAAGCAGTTCGACGTGCAAAAGGAAAAGGATATATTTAAGGAGGCTAGAAAAGAATTTCAGAAGGAGGACACAACGTCAACTTCAATTGTGCAACAACACCAGGAAGCACCAGAATATGAGATGTCATCATCACTAGATCATACCAACGGAATGCAACCCATGGGACAAGTAAGTACAATCAAAGGATTTTTGCAATCATGTGTGAAAGTATTAAGTGATCCATCATCTGTGAAGATATTGCAAAACACACTAGAGAAATGTAGGAGTGAGATGGAAGAAAATCTATAACCAAAAACAATTAATTGCCTACACACAAGAAGAAGAACAAGTTGGGAATTTAGAATGAATGCTAACATTGGGGATTTCAATATGGGAGACATTATACTGGATCTAGAATCTGAAGTGAATGTATTACCAAAGAAGAGGTGGAAATGCATGGGAGAGCCAACATTAGGATACTCACATGTTCAATTAAAACTTTCAAATCAGCACAGAGTCCTACCAATAGGTAGACTGAAAGGAGTGGTAGTAGATCTTGATGGAGTGTGCACTAAAGCAGATTTCGAAGTCATTGAAATAGTGGATGGCACAACACCTTACCCGACATTGCTTGGTTTGGATTGGACATTTGACAACCAGGCCATAATCAATTTGAAGACCAGGAAAATGGCATTTGAGTCTAGAGAATATAGGGTCATCGTGCCATTAGACCCATTAGAAGGGGAGAGGTTTGTAGAACATACTTTCCTAGACTTAGAGGAAATCAGTCAGTTGTACAGAAAAACTATGCGTGATGAGGATTATGTAAACCCAACTGCAAAAAGGGTACTCAATTGGTGGAGCATTACTTCATGTGCAATAGACTTAGAAACTGAGTTAGAAAACTGGCAGCAAAGGCTACATGAAGTATCCATGAGAGGATGTGCAAGAATAGACCACGCAGTAAGATGGATAGGCCCAGAAATCAGAGAACCACCCAGTTTTCACGGAATAAATGATTTGGAAACATTCTTGACACAGTATGAATATGTAGTGTTAGAGAACCAAATACTGTTAGCACTTGAATTAGAACTAAAGGCCACACTAGAAATATGATGGGGCACATACAAAGAGACAATCACATATTGGTACCAATGTAAGCGGTTACTACGCATAAGGTTCGGTGCAGAACATAAAAACAACAAACAACGGAAATATGAAGGACACGAAGCACTAGGGGAACACTTAGAGGCATGTAGAGCGCTATGGAAAATGAAACCACCTGAGGAATGGCCTCATCACTTCATACATACTCTTGAGGGCATACCAGTGAATTGGTATATGGACCAGGAATTGCGCAAAGGAACTACGACATGGACAACATTGCGATAGAATTTCACAGTCACTTTCTCATTTGAGCATGAGAACCCCAACATAGATGCAGCCCTTAAACGGATCAGAGGAGTAATATTCATCAAAGAACAAGAAATAGAATTTATCACAGAAGAGAAACGACAGAATAAATAGACAGTCAAGGAACTGTTGTCATGTTACCATGTACAGGAGGAAGCACCAGACAAAGAAGATATGTGTGATATTCAGATCGAAGAAGTAGAAGGAGAAAGAGATGTGGAGGGCCCAACCATCGAATCAGAAGTCAATTCCACATGAATCAAGGTAAATAAAGTTAACATCGGGACAGCTGAGTAGCCCAAAATGGAAAACATTGGAGATTACTGGGATGAGCAAACAATAGAATGTATCACTAAGTTGTTATGTGAATACAATGACCTCTTTCCCACAACATTCACAGAGATGAAGGGTATAGCCAACGAACTAGGAGAAATGAAGATACCACTCAGACCTAAAGCAAGACCTATTAGACAATGACCCTACAGACTGGACCCCATATATAAAAATAAAGTTAAAGATGAGATTGATAGGATGCTTAAATTCGGCATCATAGAACAAGTTGAGGAGTCATAATGGATAATCCCGATGGTAGTACAGGACAAGAAACAAGGAAGAGGGATTAGGATATGCATAGAATTGAGGAAGTTAAACAATGCATGCCTACACAGCCCATTCCCTACATCATTCACAGATGAAGTGTTAGAGAACGTGGGAGGACATGAAGCTTACTCATTCACTGATGGATTATCGGGCTACTATCATATTAAGATAGCATAGGAGGAAAAACACAAGAATATTCTCCAGAGTGGTCATCACAGCATTCAAGGAACTCATCCATCAATTTCTTGAAGTATACCTGTATGATTGGCAATCTATACTCTATTGAAAAACCATGTTGAAGTTTTACAACTGATGTTAGAAAGATGTAGACAGTGCCAGATATCACTGAATATCAAGAAAATGCATATTTGGAACATTGTTTGGGATACTGTTGGGCCACATAGTATGCAAACAAGGTTTATTAGTAGATCTGACAAATATCGCAGTCATTGTTAACTTTCCAGCACCAAAAACAGCCTATCAGCTAAGAGCAATGTTACGACACACATGATGTTACATGAAATTCATCAAAGGATATGCACAGATCACATTACCAATGGAAAATTTGTTAAGGAAGGATACAAAGTTTCAGTGGAATGACAAGTGTCAACACGGTCTGGATACCTTGAAGGAAAATATGGTTACTATGCCGATACTAGTCTTTCTAGACTGGGAAAATACATTCCATGTCAATGTAGATGCATCGGCAATAGCACTTGGAGCTATCTTGTCAAAACCAGGAACAAGATACTTGGATCACCCAATAGTGTTTGCAAGAAGAAAATTATTAGACTCAGAACAGAACTATAACACAAAAGAAAGAGAAGGCATGGCCATGGTCTATGCACTACAGATGTTTAGGCATTACTTATTGGGAAAACACTTTAAGATGTTCATAGATCGCTCAGCCCTGAAATACCTAGTCAACAAGCTAGTATTGGGGGGGAGAATCTGTCGATGGTTACTGCTATTTTAAGAATTTGACTTTGAATTAATAGTTAAACTAGGAAAGTGGAATGCAGGACATGACCACCTGTCAAGGGTCACAAATAGAGAAGAACCTACAAATCTAGAAGACAACTTTCCAGTTACACAGTTATTCTCAGTACAAATTGTTGATGAATACTTTGCAGATATCATTCAGTACTTGAGTACAGGTACTGCGCCACAAGAATATACCACCACACGGAAGAAGAACCTAGTAGTCTTGAAGAACCTATACAAAATGGGCACAGATAGCACTTTGCGAAGATATGTGTTAGGACACGAAAGACCAAGAATTTTAGCGAAAGCCCACGAGGGAATAATAAGAGGACACTATGCAGGTAAAGCTACCACACAAAAGGTATTGCACGCAGGACTATGGTGGCCAATGATTCACAGAGAATCGAAGGAGTACTGTCAAAGATGTGATGTCTGTCAAATGGTAGGCAAACCCAATAGAAGACACGAGATGCCACAAGTAACATTACATGAATTTGAAAAATGGGCAATAGACTTTGTGGGAACAATTAACCCACCATCCAAAAGAACATGGGCAAGGTACATCATCACCAAGACAAAATATTTAACAAGATGAGTAGAATCCGCACTAGTAAAATATTGCAGTGCAGAGACAACAACACACTTTTTGTTTGAACAAGTAATCACTAGATTTGGGTGCCCAAGAGTTTTTATGAGTGACAAAGGCACACACTTCATAAACAGCACCATCTGCGCGATGATTGAAGAGTTTGAAGTCCATCACCAGAATATCACATTGTATTATCCACGAGCAAATGGCACAATGGAAGCCTTCAACAAAATTATGGAGAACGCACTGACAAAGATTTGTAATGTCAACAGAGATGACTGGGACCTCAAAGTACCAGTAGTTTTAGGGATATACGAGACTACATGAAAAACGTTGATAGGGCACATGCCATTTAAACTGGTTTATAGCCAAGAAGCAATAGTGCAATTAGAGTTTTTAGTAGCCAACTTGCACGTAGCAGCTATCACACAAATGAAAAAATGAGGTGCAATAGAGGAGATACTAAATCAGTTATTGACCATGGAGGAATATTGAATCTTGGCAGGATTCCATCAATAAGTGCCGAAAGCAAGAGACAAATCTTGGCACAATCGACACATCAAGAAGAAAATGTTCAAGGAAGGAGATCTAGTATTGATGTATGACAGTAAATCATTTCAGCACCCGGGAAAACTTAGAATGCATTGGTTAGGACCATACGAAGTAAAATCTGTCACATACAGAGGAGTTGTACAGTTAAGAGATTTAGCAGGCACAGAACTCAAAGGAATGATCAATGGGAGCTTAATGAAGTTGTATAAGGACATTCGACCACCCACCGCACAGTAAAAAAAAATCGAAACGAGAATAAAAAGGAAACAAAACTAAATAAGGCGCAGTATGTAGGAGATAGAAAGGCCACATGAAGTTAGAAGCATGAATTCAGCAAAGGAAAGGACAAAGTTTTTATACAATGGGAAACAAGCGGGAAAAGGAAAGTCGACAAAATCAGTACAACAAGACAACAGTAGGCTGAATTAAAGGACGACAAAGACTGATGGGACATCACATTAATCGCGCCAACTAGAGACGACAAAGAAAGAGTAATGGAAAGTAAAAAACCATCGTAGATGCATTGAACCCACAATTATGGTGCATTAAACCCATAATGGAGGAAGTGTCCCCAACAAGCTTCATGGGAAGCCGATACAAC
>JASDQU010437187.1:71764-85561 GCA_032191745.1 Picea mariana | reverse complement strand
ACAGAGAGCACATAAATCATTCTAACCCAGAAAATGTTCGACAGTCACCACTATGGCACCACCGAAGCCAGCAGAAGCAAACGAGAGTGCTAGACTGACCAGGGTTCAAACTAGGTCATGAGGACCATTCGAAGAGAATGAACAACAATAGCTGGAGATCGTCGATATCGACGAAATCCCATCCCCAGAGATGATACCGGTGAATTCTACACTGATACTAGAATAAATTCAACAGCCAGAAGAAAATACCATGAAAGTAGATACGCCAGTAGTGGCACAGCAGCCTCAGAGCTAGGAAGCAGAAACCCAAAAGGAGGTGCAACCAGAGAGCACCGAAGCAGCCCTGGAAGTTAATGGAATGACATAGAATCCGGAAGCAGCAGTGGAGCCAGATGGGTCTCAAATGACCATCTCATAACACCCATCAGGGGAGACCATTGAAGATGCCTCAACTTGGCCAGAATGTCTTACGAGGGAGCAACCAAAAGCTGTTGGAACTTCGAGCCAGCTACCACAGTAGAAAGATAAAATACAGATACCAAGCTCACCCTACAAGAAACCTCCAGGAGAAATTGTTCTACCACACATACCAGTTGGGGTACAGGTAGGACTGGAGCTACTGGGTCATGTCAAGAAGCTCAAATATCCAGACCATGATGTAGTAGATGAAGCCAAGTTCCCAGAAATTGCATAAAGGGTCTTTATATAGACCATAGGCACAACTCAACTTGGAGAAATGAATAACCGTCCATACCAGTGGGCAATTGGGCTGGAGAAAACAAGAATCTTAGGTATGTTGAACCTACCACATTTTGGTAGAGGCTAGAATGCAACAACATGCGTCAAGCAGTTGTTAGTAGTCACACATGGAGGGGACATATGGCTGGACAAACCCGTCCCCATAACTGTTGAGATTATTGTGCAAATAACAGGCTTACCAATTCAAGGTATGGATCCCGCGTTGGTTCTGAATGACAAATCCAAGGAGAAAGCATTGGCAGAAGAAATGAATAAGAAGTATGGAACCACCAGGGGGACTATAGGAAGAATTATCAAACGAATCAATAACACAGACACACAGTTGGGTGAGAAAATATTAGACTGCAAGTTGCTAATAAAATGCCACGGAGAGGAAGTACCAGCTGGAGTCATTGAAGTTGCATCCCAGTGCACAGAAGGCATCTCAATGATCTGGGCGCCATACTTATTGAAATTATTCCAAGAGGACTGTAAGGATGCACAGGACCTGGGAACGAAGTTCCATTACTCATGGATGATTACCTTAATATCCTTCATTGGATGACGAGAACCAGTGTATGTATTTTTTTCTACTAGACCACAGCCAGCGGGAGCGAGTTATCTATTGCTAAGAGTCGAGTCGAATTCCTGGCATAATAGGGAGAATGGGGTCATATTTTAAGAATACCTATGAGACATATAGGAAGCCATCAACCGATCATGAATAATAACACCAGAGGTTGTCGTGCGATATGCGGACAATGCCAATTTCCAGGCCACATGAAAAACAATGTGGATATAGGAAGGGTAGGATCCATGTAAACAGTGGCTACTAATGCACTGCTGCATTACAAAGGGTGATATCGAAATGGTCATCAGTGAATGGACTGACGAATGGAGGATCCTAGCCATTACCCAGAAAGTACCGCAAAGCATAGTAGAGGAAGAGGCAGAGCAAGGAGAAAGGTAGAATCCATAAATCCAAGTGCCCAAGAGATAAAGAATGGGCCAAAAAAATCCAACACAGATAGACGAAGGGACAAAGAATAAAGGAACCTAGAAGGGGAAGAAGGAGAATACACAACCAACCAACGAATAGCAGAAACAGGCCGAGGGAGCGCAGAAGACCGCCCCAAATCTCAACACACAAGAACCACGGGAAAATAAGAGACTAGTCGCGCAGGCAGGAGGCATGCGCAAGAAATCAAAGGCACAAAGAACATCACCAGACTATACGATCACAGAGGACGATGGGGAAATGATCACCAGAATGGTCTAGGATTGTCTAGTTGAGGACTTCAACCATGCAGCACATCAGAGGGACAAACTGCAAAAAGCACTGGCAGAAATGGGACAGTTCCTTAAGAAATTTGGGGAATTATAGATATCAAGCAGCAACAGGAGCATAGAGCCATCAACACCACAGACCAATGAAAGAGTGGAGGTAGAAGAATGAGATCCAATCCACTCATTACCACATGCAAATGCAACGGTCTACATCACACCTAGCATGTTGCGCATGGATGAAATTGTGGGGCAAACACCCTTGAAGTATTTAACCCACATCCAATTGATATTGACATGGATGCCATCAAGGGTACTACACAAGTCACAGGTTAGGTCGACCACGAGGTACAGTCTCGTGCACACAGAGACTTAGTCGAGTTACAACAAGCAAAAAAGACGTGGGAGGCACTATAAAAAGTTTGTGAACAGGACAAGTTCGAACCTCAAGAGGAAAGAGAATGCAAGAACGAACTGCAATGAAGAGTAGGAGAATTTTTTGAGAAAATTCCAAACACCGCGCAAGGAAATGAACTTCCAGTAGCAGAAAAGATTGATTAGATTGCACAGGCCATTGAGCAATATCAGAAGGAGATTGAGAATCTCCAAGAATAGCTCATACCGAGCACTCCACCAGCAGTGAAGGAGCAAAGGAAGAAGAAAGCAACAATGCAGTTGTAGGAGATAGAGCAACAGGTTAGCATAGCAACTGACTTGTTCGATAAATCAACGTAGCTTTGGATAAGGTTGGAGAAGGATCCACAGGTCCAATGGTGGGACAAGGAAGAGGAAAGGATCAATGCAGCAATCCAAGAGCTCAAGCAGAAGCATAAGACCATACCAATCCTAGAACAAGTCAAAGGGACATAGGAGATGAAGAAGATCCAGGAAGAACTTATCACTGTGCAAACGCAGAAACAGGAGTGTCAGGCTCAAATAGAGCCATTGTAGGAATGGGTAACAGAGGTACTCGCACAGGCAAAGGTAGTTAAGATATAGATAGCACATACCCAGGAAGAATATGTAGGATTGATTAGCGACGAAGTGGCATTCCAAGTCATGGGCACATTCAAGGAGAAGACCGCGCAGGCACTGACACAAACAATAGAGCTCAAGGAAAATTTCCAGACGATCACCAAGGAGATCAAGGAAGCTCAGAAGGATTAGGTGGCTTGGGATGAGCCACATGTTAGTGTTGGGGGCCTATTGGTAGCAGGTTGAAGTGGAAAGAATTATGGTCGAAGTGGAAATAATGATGATCATGGGGAAAGAAAGCATGCAGAAACTGAAGTAACAGCTGGAGGAAAAATAAGCATGCACGCATGCAAGAAAGCGTGCACAAGGAAAATGGCAGCTGGAAGGAATAAAAACACACATGCATGGGAGGAAGACCTAACATCAGTATGGTTAGGGTTTTGGTAATATATTGTAAACGGATGAAGACCCCAAAACGTATAAATATAGATACGTAGGTATCATAGGGGGTCCCTTTTTGGTTCAGTTTTGTATTGTTCCATCATAGATATGTATGAGTTGATATGATATGTGATGTGGTTATGAATTATTTTGTAAGCTCTTGAGCTAGAGGATAGGAGAGAAGGAAGATATGAGGATTAGATCGTAGGTTGAGGAGCCTGGTGCGATCTAGTTCACCTAATATAGATCTTACCCATCTAAGGAGAATTGTAAGCATGCGTCGCTGGAGATGCATAACTACCATAATAAAAGAGCCAAGAGCCAAATCTTTAGCCCAGGAGGGGGTGAACCACGGTAATATCTATGTAATGTGATGAATGCATGTATATCTTTGTCTTCTTTCAGCAATTACTTGTTGCGTTTAATGAATGAATGAGTTATTATATTTTTATGAAATATGGTTGTGTTGTTAAGAGAATAAACTGTGGAAGATAATGCATTATCATGAATAATAGTATAATCACAATTTATAGTAGATGGCTCTGAGTAATGATCTCCTATATCATACTCAATCCTAGGTTGTAAACACTTGAGTCTTACAGCCACCCATTTAAAGCTATCTCGCATGAGACTGCAGAGCGCATTCTGTGTGTTATGTTGCCTTCTGGTTTACCGGGAGGGCCGATAGTTTTAGAGGCTTTGTTGGAAACCTGAAAGACATGAAACCTGGGTCAAGAACTCAAATGGTAAGAAAGGAAGAGTAAATACCAACAGTATGGTCTATGCTTAACTTGCTTGGCATCTGCCTTCAAGGGGATATTCATCGCTCCCATGGGCCCTTTAATTCCCTTAATATCAGTGAACTTGCTTGGGAACAAGTCCTAATATTCATGCAGTAGTTATGTGATGTTATAAATGGTGGAATCATCTCAATAATATCGAACATTAGCAAGCTTAGGTGCTTGCTTTGTTCCAATATTAACTTTCTTGATTTTGATCAACTATCCAATGAAAGGTAGTTAGACTCCTGATCCTTCTACATCTCTCTCTCCTTTTGTTTCTATGATGTTCACATTCCTAGGATTATCATATTCATCAGCATTGATATTGTAGCATCCTTGCGATTTCTAAAGAGGTGTAGTCCATTCATCCTCTTCTTGCTCAATAGGGAGGTTAGGTTCCTCCTCAAAGACTTTTTGTCTTACAACTTGTAGAGCTTGATCTATTTAAGGGTACTAGATTTCAAATAAAAATGTAGCTACAAATTTCTGAGTCATACCGTACCAATCTAAAGTGGTGAGGTGTAGTTCTTCTTGAAGATAATAATTGATAGGCATTGTGTCCAGAGTGTTGATGAACTTATGCACCCACTGTTCTTGAGGAATGTTGCTCCAAGCCTCCTCGCAACCTCGCACATGGTCCTTCGAACAACTTTGACCTGTGTATCAAACTTCACATCCTTCTACTTGTTCTAAAAAGCGCACTACTATCAATGTGCGACATTGCATCCAGTCCATGATGTTCTTTTTATGTGTCCCCCGCCATGTTGTTGGTGTTGCTTTCAAAGCCTCATCCAGTGCCAACAATCTTTGTTGTACTGGTACAATTTCTTCAAAATCTGATAAGAATATTTCTAAATGATTTAAACCATCAAATGTGGGCAGATGGCTTACTTCTGTGCCAATCTAGCGAACTTCCCTAGTCAATCTAGCACACCTCTACATAGAAACTTCATACATTTTGTTCTGCCAATTCTCCAGTGCTTCTTCTAAGTCCGATGAGCATGTACTGTCACTTCTCCAGCTTAAATTATGCTTTATGTGATTAATGTGATTTATGCTTAGTATTGTTATCTTTATGTATGTTAGATACATCTAATATAGTGTCTTAGTGCTTAGTTATATGAATAAATTCTAGATTTTATCTACCTCTATGTGCTAAGTGCTTGAATGTGTTAGATCTTGTTGATTATTTTGTTGCTCTGTAATTAGGGTTTTACCTGCGATGTAAATGAGGGATGAATATATAATAAATGTTTACCGACCTAACTCATATTGATTTAACCATGAAGAAGGGGTAAAATAAAGGAGGTTTCCCAACACAGTTCATATATTAACCAAGGAGGATTACAACATTTTTGAAGGTCAAGTTATCACTTACCTGAGTAAGCTACGTGAAGATTTTCACTTTTCAGTGAGTGATCAATTTTTCCCCTGCACCGCTGATACGAAAAAAGCGTTTCTCATAGAACCGATCTGAGAAGGTAAATACTAATGAATGTGAACTGCTAAGTGCTTTATTAAGTACTGTGATCACAAATCTATGTCCCAGCTAGGTTGTATACACTTGAGTCCTGCAACCCCCCCTACCTCTACCTCGAGTGAGACTTCATCTTCTTTGCAGGTGTTGCAGAAAGGGCTGATAGTTATTCTTTTGTTGGTGTGTTGTTGAAGCATTGAACCCTGGGTCTACCCCTATGCCAACAAATGGTTCTATTGTCATTAAAGTGTGCATGTCGAACGACATTAGCACAGTAGAAAATTCTGTCGAAGAGATCCTAATAGACCTCATGGATGAAAAGGTGATGTTCGCAGGCGTACAAGATTCATCAACGCGAGGATTGGAAGCATCCTCATTGACTACGTAACTTCAGTCTAGCCGACCTGAACCATTTGTTGTCACAGGGGAAAACCCAGGGTTTAATGCTTCAACAACGCACCAACAAAACCCTAACTATCATCCTTTTCAGCAACACCTATGAAGCAGATGAAGTCTCACCTGAGGTAGAGGCAAGGGGGGGTTGCAGAACTCAAGTGTCTACAACCTAGATGGGACACAAATCTATGATCACAATACTTAATAGAGCACTTAGCAGTTCACATTCATTAGTATGTAACCCTCATTTACATTGTAGGTAAAACCCTAATTACATAGCAGCGTAGTAATCAACAAGATCTAACACATTCAAGCACTTAGCACATAGAGGTAGATCATATCTAGAGTTTATTCATATTACTAAGCACTAAGACACTATATCAGATGTATCTAACATACATAAAGATAACAATACTAGGCATAAATCACATTAATCACACAAAGAAACCATGACACAGGATATACGTGGTTCACCCCTAGCGTGGGGCTACATCCACCAAATCTTTGTCTTCTTTATTATCTTTTGTCAATCTTTTTACATGCATAGAGCATCAAAACCAACTCTGCATAGGACATGAGATATGCATGCACTTCGCTAGATCCTCCTTCCCCTATCTTGGCACAACACAAAGCATTTCTTATAATCACTTGCACATAGCCCTGCAAGTTCTCAGTACACAGTATGCACAGAGCTAACTTAATCACATAGATCCAACCATTTACATTGCTTGCACTTAGCGCAATATCCTTCTTCTCCTAAGTACATTGCCTAGTCTTCTATTTATATATTACAAAAAGGCCTAAACATGGGTAAAAATCCATGGGTTGACATCCCATACCCGTTACATAAACCCTAAACCCAAAAATCCCACAAAAGGGGGAGAGATCTTGCGATCTCTGCTTCGCCTGGAATTTTGTCTTCGACCATCCTATCGAAGTCCCAAAATTGGTCAAACATGACCAGCGTTTCCACAAAACCTGGTTGAGGGCCAACACCACTCTTATTTTGGAGGGTGATGCATCTTTCGACCATGTCCTTAGCATTTCTAGTCATGTACCTTCTGAACAAGGGAGCATTCCACTTTCTTGGAGTATGCTCCCTCCAAGTCCTAGGGTGGTTTCCTTTGATTGGAATGATCTTGTAGAGACTTGACTTACTTCTTCTACACCCTTCTAGATAAGGGGCATTCTTTGATATATTGTAGAAAAGGTAACCTCTGTAAGTATTTTATCCTCCTCGAGTTGGAAAGATTTGGGTTTTTCCAAGGTTGTGTCATCTATATCTGAGTTACTGAATTTCCACAGAAGTCCTTCATGGGAGCCCTACCCTCCCCCATGATAGGATGCTTAGAACAACTTCTACAGGTATGGTTTAAGCTCTTTTCCGACTCTCTCAAAAAATGAAAAGATTGTCGAGTGAACTTGTCTCTTTCACACTCGTAAATTAGATTTGAAAGCACATCTATTTGGTGTAATTTTACCCCTTTTTAAAACCAAGTAGACTAAATCTATGAAAAAGGACATTCTTCGGAGTTATGTTTTAATTGCATCGCATTCTCTTTCTTGCAGTATTGATCCTATTTCCGGTTCTCGATTTCGCATTATAAGCCTATTATCTCAGCAGTTTGCATCACTAGTTGAGCATAGCCTTTTTTATATCTTTTGTAGCTTGACACTCTATACCCTATGAGGAAACATTCCCCCAAGTGTCCATATCCTGCATGCACATACTTGCATTGATCATAGGTATGTTCCACTGTTGGAACTAGTTTCTTACTAGAGACACTCGTTTCCTCCTCTGTATCATAACATTCATTTGACTATGAAAAAAAAAAAAAGACGAGCATGAAGAGAATATTATCTTATGTTGGCAGCAATCATGTCTCCTTTGAACAGAGCAAAAAATTTTGATTCCACCTGTTATCAAAATTTTGGGTTTAGCATGACCTTAGGAAGTTGAGCTTGTTACTAAGAGTTTACTCCCCCGAATGGTTACTCTTCCAGTCCCTATGGAGAGTTTAATTGGTGCCTCCTGCATCACAATTTTTCATCATTGAGTTTATGTTGTCAAAGTCATCCATATGTCTCATGCTCTTGCTCAAAGGATGCTTATCAACCTGTGTCGACCTTTTCTCATAAATATTGAATTTGCATGTCATCCATACCCTTAGTGTGTCTTAGATTTAAATGAATTTGTAGTCCTATCGTGCACCCTAGTCCTACTTTCACTATGGGTAGGTAACCTTGAACCCAACAATCAACATTTACTCATTGATCGTTGAATGGGGTTTTTCCATTGTGTTCGACGGCAAGAAATATATTCAGACATTGGAATTTGTGTCATGTCTTGGATTCCATTAGCCTTATTGGTGGTTTCCTCTCATTTGTCAACAATTTTCCTCATTGGTTGTTATTCAAATGGTCTTTTTCATGCATTGCTTGCATCTAGTGCATGTGAAAGACACATAGGGTCATTGGCTCGTGAACATGTTCTTTGTCTGAGTTCCTTCAAATCATAAAGCTCGTGATTTGTACCTCATTTTGAATGATGAGAGATGCCTTAATTCTCTCCTTTCAGTGGGTATCCTTCCATCAACTTCAACCCATCTATTCTGGAAATGAGACCTAGAGTCCTATGAGTACCTAGAGGCTTGCAGTCATCAGTGGTAGGTTTTCTCACCATCGAAAGTTGGGAATACATCATTGTCTCCTGATCGATGGATTATTCAAGTGTTCGACCTCAACACCTTTATTCACACTTGTAAGAATTTACTCGGTGCCTTGATACCTAATTTCATCATCAGTAGGTTGTCTCATGTTTGTTAACCGTATACCTTAATGACCGATAATCAAATGAAATCTCATTGTGTTTGACCTCAACTCCTTTATTCACATAATGTATACTTTCACCTTTGGTGGATCGTGTAGAAGACTTGAAGACTTTAGTTCATAGTCTCATCTTTCCTGAGTTGTTGTTATCTTTCATTGGACCAGTACCTATATGACTTCAATGATCATGCGAGATCAGATCGTACTCCATTGTATACATACATCTTCAGATTGATTTTGAGTTTGGTTTTCATTGGGCCTTGTTCGCAACTATGACAACCTATGACATGTATCTACTCTTGTGTTTCATATTCATGGCCATGGACAATTGTTTGGTATATTTCCACACAGATCTGCAGTGTAATTCAATCGACAACCATGTGCGCAAAGTCATTATGGGTTGTAATATTATTAGAGAAACTAGTTTGTCCAGTTGGGTCTCCATTACTCCACTTTTGGGTATTATAATGTATTTTGGCCATCACAGATACTCCTCTAACCTCACACATTAGGGGGAATATGTTATAGCAATATTTTCCTCTCCCTATGCCAACTTGCATAGAGAGCCTTTTTTCATTTCCCTATGCAGATTTGAAGTCCCTTTTTGCAGTTCCTAGAGAAAAAAATTGTATTTTTCCACATATACACACCCTAACAGCTATACAACATCTATATACGTAGGTTGCACCATTACATCTCTCATACATTGGGTTTTGTTCTCAAAGTTAAAAAAATGGTGCCGGGTTTCCATGTCACATGACATGATCCATGATCCTTGACCTTCCATATACTGGAAATGTTCCGAATCGGCCCTTCAGTTACATTTGAAGGCTATAAATGGGCCATGTCCAAGGTGTGGAAAAGGGAGAGAATAATTCAAATTTGAGAGCAAAGTTACTCTCGATAAATTATTCACTTCATATTGAGTCTGCATCCCTTTGTCCTTTTAAGTCTGAACACATTGTTCAGCTCCCAAGATTTTCCTTTTTTAATGGAGAACCTCATTATCTCCCATATATGAGCTTTCCTTTGTTGGAGGCCCAGCTGGAAAGGACTTAGTTTCTCAGTTTCGAATGTGACGAGAAATAATTTTGACATTCATACACTTCTGCTGATTACATTTTAATACAAATACTCTTTTCTCATCCAATTAATGTATTGAAAATATTTGAATTCTTATTCTATGGGCATATTTGTTATGAATATTGATGGATTATGCTATTAAATGTGATAACTTTATATATTATCACCATATGCTTGTGTATCTTGGTTTTTGAGGACAATTTGTAGGTGTATTTCTTTGAGTCAAGTGCCCAAAGGTGGGTGTCATCGAACGTCTGGACAAGGTGGGCTCTTTGTATTGTCTTGTTATCATATTTGTTTATATAACATAATTGAGATTAGAGTTTATTTCTACAGTCATTTTCATCTTTTGTGGTTTATCCCATGGCATCGAGTGATTTTCCTCATAACACAAAGAACTATGTGAATGTCTCTTTTTCTTTTTCTCAGGAACACTCAATCCAATGTCGATGCTATATAGATCCTCAAAAGTAGACTTCCTATTGGATGACTCTTTGGAAATTTTTCCATGATATCCACCCTTCCTTGCATCTTGATGCCTCTTCTTGGAATAACTCCTTCCCACATTGCTATGGCTTAGTCCATGCTTTTGGGAATCCGAAGGAGTTTTCAACTTCTCTAATTGTTGCAATTATACAATACTAGTGGGTGGGCCTTGCTACAAGTTCTTTTGAATCTATGACAAACTCTACAGTATCACTTCATTCATCTCTACATGCTCAAATTGATCTCTCATGAGCCTCTTGTTATCTGCTTTCAGACTTCAGACAGTGGCTACCAAATTTGGAGGGGTTTCTCTGGCCCTCCAACCATCACACTCCTCATCTCTGAGCTATGAGGTGTATTCCATGCTACGCTACACCATTCACCTCTACTTGTATTTCAGTATGTCCTTCGTGTTAAAACATCAACCCACAATTAGCCATTACATCACAAATCATTTGAAAATTTGCATTGTGGTAAAATAAAAGGTGTTTTTTAAACACTCAAATAGTCTTGGTGACCCATTCAAGCCTAGAGTTTGAACTCTACTTAGATACCACTCTATAATGCAATCGAACCCCTAACTCTCTTAGGCTAATGGGATGTGTTGTGCCTCTTTTTTCACCTAAATGAGAAAAACAGAGGTGCTTTCAAGCTTATTTGGGTTAGCTAAGCAAGACAACAGTAAAGGAAAGGGTTAGAAGAATAAAGCATAAAAGACTAAGCTAAGAATTAAACTAGGAATAATAAAAAAAAATAAGCTAAAAAGCATAAGTACATAAGAGCTAGAAACAAACAAGACTCATGTCACCAATGGAAAGGATTGTATCAGTGAAAAGAAAGAACCAAAGAGAAAGGGGGACTTTAGGTCCCTTCTTCCTCCAAGGGAGGGTTCTTGGACCCCCAAGATTGAGCTCTTCTTACAACTTGAAAACTTGAAAGAAATGGTGAAATAATCCCAAGCTAATTCACTTCAAGGGTGATGTGAATAGCTCCAATGGAATGGTGCTAGTATGCTCTTAATGAGAAAAGAGGATTCCCCAAGAGAATAGCAGTAGCATAACCTTATAAATGAATTCCTTGAAAATGTAGTGCACCCATGGCATCTTTTTATAGCATAATTTTGAGGCATTATTCAACCAGCTTTGAGTGTGAACAAGGGGCCCTTTAGGGTACCCTTAGGTCTTTGACCAGCCACCCAGCTAGATTCAACCGAGATTTGGATGTCAAATCGACTTGGAAGTTGAACCAGAAGTGGGTGGGTGGCCAACCAACATCATAAATGCACCGTTCTCAGATGTGCATGGCTTTTAGCATCCACAGTCGTGCATCGTCCACATGTGCGATTTTCCTTCATTTCTTGATGGCGCATGTGCACACGTGCTCTGTATAATCATAGCTCATTCTGATTTTATAAGTAGTTGTATAGTTTTGGACCTTTTAGAGATGCATTTTTGGTAATTTTGGTCCATGGGTGAACTAATAGTTGTTTGGAGATGTTGGATTCCTGTAACCATGTGCGGATGATATTTTAGTGATAACAGATGCCCCCTGATGGATGAGGTTAGGAGCATATGTATAGATGAAATTCATCGATGTTTATTCTACTGAGAGTTTTGTTGTAAGAAAGAGCGATATCGAGAGTATCAAGAGTGACCTGTTGGAGGGAGAAGGGAACCTGTAGGACTTGACCTTTCTGAAGGTGTGAAAAAAAAATGTGTACAAACAAGGCCAGCATGCCCCATGCTTGTGCCATGAAACCCAAAACATGTGTAGGACAGTAACTGAAGTGGTATGTTGCTAAAGATGAGTGCAACACCCTCATGGGTGTATTGATAAGAGAAGAGGAAAATTCTGATGAGGAACAATACTTTGAAAAGTAAACAATGACACTTGGAGGAAGTATCAAGAATTTGGCAGGCATTGATGGCCCATCAAATTTCAGAGCTCTTCTGCAAATATAAAAACAACTTCCATAGTCGCAAAGTAAGACCCACCGTAACATGAGAGAGTGTTGAAGTAGTCGAATGGTACGGTGGTCAACGACAGCAGAGAGAAATGATGGTTCTCCCTGTGTCATCCGAGACTCCTCATTGTAAAGCGAATGAGAGTCAAGATGTGGTCACCCTTCTAGAAATTGTGTTGATGTCGAAAAAATGGGAGACGTGACTCCAAGAAGAAAAGGACTTTGGGAAAGTCACTGGATGAGATAAGGAACTATGGGAAAAGTCAAGATGCTTGGAGACTCAAGACTACCCTTGGTTGGGGATATATGTGAAGTGGTAGGAACCGTACAACTGGGTCGAGTGTCAGGGGGATGACTAGACTTGGGATAAGTTGTGCCAAAGGCGGGACAAAGTGAACAAACTCAGAGAGAAGAGGTAGGTGGCCTGTGGGATACTCAAGGGTTGTGGACTATGTCAACAGAAGTAGAATATTATGGATGTCCCAACCAAGAGCGACATGGGTTGTGTTTTCCAGAAACGAAGAAGGTCGTCAAAGGTGACGACAAAAAGTTGTGTAAATGCTAAAAACAAAGGCTTTGTACAAGTGCCAAACAAATAAATAATTGGGGATGAGTGTACAAATACAGAAACAGGTGCCCCAATGCAAGATGGCTTGGCCTAGGAGGGCACAAGTTATGTAGCGAACTGGTGGAGGGTGAGGGGCCCCATGGGTGGGTCTCTGTATGAGGTAAATGAATGAAGGGGAATTTGCATATGGGAAAACTGATTGTGCATCAAAATGGGGGTTTAATGATACTGTAGAGTTGCAGTCAAGAATAGAACAATGATGAGATAACCTGGGAGTCTGTTAGGAAGGCTAGAAAAAGGAAGAGAAGGAGTATGTGGCCGATTCTCGAAAAATGCGTAAGACTATCGGAACTCCCATCTCTAAAGGGTGAAAACAGCATGAGTGTCAAAGTGCCAAGGGGGGACTATGAATGGGACACCTCATGTGGGGGAGAATGCTACCAGGTGACAGTACCAAAATGTAGTGGAGGTGACAATACTGTAGAGCCGAATATAGGGACCCTAAAGGTAAATTTCAGAGGGTGTGACTGGAGATGCAATTGAGATTCAGAGGGAATAATTACATACCAGTGTCGATCATATACCTGAAGGGGTTGCGCTAGTGTGTGATTACCCAGTACCTACACACATGACAACCAAATACCCGGTGTGAACAATATCTAAAGATAACAAACATAGGAAAATTATTTGACAATTTTGAACATGAGCATGCGTACCTGGATGGGGTATGAGAAAATGACTCCCTTGGGGCCAGGGAGGGATGGTGACCGAGGAA
>JASDQU010437187.1:58211-69395 GCA_032191745.1 Picea mariana | reverse complement strand
ATATATATATATATATATATATATATGGATATACATTTTGGGATCTTGGTAATGTGTACATGCGTTATGTGTTTTTTGTTGATGATGTCTAATGTATGTGTTAGGATAGATTATTGATGTTTGATGTATGCATACTGGTACTAAGTTTCATGTGATAAATGCCAATCTAATAGTACGTTAGCCATATTATCTGCTATTTGATTAAATTGTCTTGGAATATGTGTGAATGTGATGGAATCAAATTGTCGATATAACAGTATAACTTGTAGGTATTTATGGAAGAGGAAAGGATCACAAACACGGTACATGTTATTGAGATGGAGGACAACCAACTGGGAATCAAGGAAAATGCTAAGGTGACTAATATGGAAATGACTGGCCTCAATGAGGAGACTAATGACAGTGGTGTATTCTGCTTGATTGTTGGTGGCTAAGCCTAAACATATGTCGTTGGTGTGGAGCAATTCATGTGAAGGTGAATAGAGGGCCCAAGCAGGCGAAGTGAGATTCTGAGTCCAACGGCTAGTTCTGTCGACGTAATCGATGTGGTAGGCCGATGGGGGTGAAATTTGTCAATAATATGAGTGATAGATTAGACATAAGGTATGGATAAAAGAAGATTAAAAAATCTACAAAAGACGTACAAAAAAGAAAAATCCTAGTGTAGTATGGCTATGCTTAGGCATAAAATTTCTTTAAGTACAACCTGTTGACGGGTTCTTTCAGAGGATGGCCTTCGGGGGAGGCTAGGATATATGCGCCTTTAGTGAGGCAATGTTGGATGATGTATGTTCCATGCCATAGGGACTTGAACTTGCCATGGTCGAGGGTATCATGAGCGATATCATAAGCGAGGACGAGGTCCCCTTCATTAAATGAGTGAAGGTTCACATGGCGATCAAAGGTGGCTTTTGACCATTTCTTGGCTGCCTCATTGTTTTGTAATGAGGATCGACAGTCTTCATCCAGGGATTCTAAGTTCAGCAAACGCTTCTCCATTGGAGAAGTGTCGGGTAATAGCTCGATAGCGGTGCATAAGGTGAGAATTTCGCACTCGATGGGAAGAGTGGCCTCAACTTCGTGGACTAGATGAAATGGTGTGAAACCAGTGGCAGTTTTGACTACCGTGTGGTAAGCCGAGAGTGCGTAAAATAACATATGATGCCAATTGGTATTATGTTTGTTAACTGTGCAACATGGTTTTGAAAACCTTGTTAACAACTTCCACCTATCCGTTGGACAGAGGGTAGTATGGTGAGGCGAACTCGTGGGAGCAGCCTAACCTGGATGAGATTTCAATGAAAATCTCATTCTCGAAATGATTCCCATGATCAGAGACTAGTTGGAGTGGTACTCCAAAGTGGGATATGACATGGTTAAAGAAAAAACGCACTGTTGTGTTAGCAGTGTTATTGAAGATTGGCATAGCTCCAACCCACTTTGTGAAGTAATCAACTACAATGACTATGTATTTGTGTCCATTGTTGGATGGATGATTGCAAGTCATGAAGTTGATGCCCCATTTGCAAAAGGGGCCTACGGTAATGAATGGGTGTAGAAGAGAAGGTGGTGCGCGTGCTTTGTTGGCTTAAAGCTGGCATTTATCACATCGCTTCACGACATGAATGAAATCGTGAAATAATGTAGGCCAAATGTAACTAGCGCAGATGATTTTCTGGGCAGTGGACATCCTAGAGAGATGGCCCCCACAAGTGCCGTTGTGGCAGTTATTCAAGACTCTATCGGCCTCATCAATAGTCAAGCATCGATGGAGTATGGTGTCAACCCCTCACCGATATAAGATATCTCCGATGAGGAGGTAGCGGGGTGCCTAGTGATGAATATGTTGACGATCATCTCTAGAGAGGTGGTTTCCGAATTTTTGTGTTTGGAGATAGACAAGAAGATCGTTGTACCAAGGGTCATCCAAGGGGATGTAGAAAAGATGTTCAACGGGGAAGTCGGTATTGACGGGGGGACTGGTAGTAGTGGAGGGAAAATCCGTGATGATTTTGGCAAGTTTGAGAGCTTTCTTGCTCTTAGGTGTTAAAAATTTGAGATCGTACTCTTGCAGGATGACGATCCATCGAGAAAATTTACCGTTAATTTGTCGACAACTGAGCAAGTATTGCATGGGGTTGGAATTGGCTATGACTTTGGTAGTTCGAAGCAGAATGTAATGGCACAATTTCTGGACTACGAGGATGACTGCAAGGGCTAGTTTCTCTTCGTGATTGTGTTTCAAGGGTGTCCCTGAGAGGTTTTTAGAATGTAATAAATGACATTCTTGCGATCATCATCCCTTATTTGAATGAGAACTCCTGCTACTGAGATGGTTGAGGCTGATATGTAGAGGATATAGTCATAGTTATAGTCAGGTGGACTAATCAAAGGGGCATTGGACAGTGTCGTTTTAATGTCATCGAAAGCGTTTTGGGCATGGGCATCCGAGTGGAATGGGATGTTGTGGCATAGTAAGTGAAGGAAACCATGTGCTCAAGTGGCATAGTCTGGTACAAAGTGCTGTAAAAAGTTAGCTTTGCCTTGTAGGCTCTATAGTTGGCGTAAATTCCAATGAGGGGGAATTTCTGTGATGGATTGGACTTTGAGAGGGTCCACAATAATGCCACATTGGGAAATGATGAACCCAAGGAGGCGCCCAGCGGTGATGCAGAAGACACACTTGAGGGGGTTCAAGTGGATATTGTACTATCGACACCTTTGGAAGATGATTCGTAGATCATCGAGGTGCTGAGTGCGTTTCTTGGATCGAGCGGTGAGGTCATCCAAGTATGCGAGGATGATATGAGCTAGATCATGAAAGACATATGTCATGGCTTGTTGGAATGTCGCTCTAGGATTATTGAGGAAAAAAGGCATGAAACGATATGAGAAAGTACCCCAGGGGGTAGTGAACGTGGTTTTTTACTGATCAGCTGGGTGAATTTGGATTTGGTTGTAGCCAGAGAAACCGTCCATGAAGGACAAGGCCTCGTGACCAGCGCAGTCATCGATAATTTGATCGATAAAGGGCATGGGAATGTTGTCTTTGGGACAAGCATGATTGAGGTCACAAAAATCCGTACAGACACGAATAGTGCCCTGTTTTTTGTTAACAGGGACGGGGTTGGAGACCCATGATGTATAGGTGATGGGGTAAATGAAGTTGGCGGCATGTAATTTATCAATCTCAGCCTTAATGGACACAGCTTTGGATGGGTTTAGCATCTGTTGTTTTTGGTGGACTGGTGTGATATCAGGCCAAGTTTCGATGCGATGTTCGACGATAGAGGGGTCAAGGCTGGGCATCTCCATGTATGACCAGGCAAAAATGTCATGGTATTTCTAGAAGAGAGATTTGTAAGTAGTAATTTCTTCAAGAGTGCATGTGGCGCCAATAGTGATTTCCTCGACGACTCAATTTTTTATGGAAATATCAATTTTGATGGTGGGGGAAATGTTGGCCATATTTCCTTCTTCAAAAGCATCAGGGGCAGGGATAGGGTTGTTGAACCAATCGATATGCCCTGATGGGATAAAATCTTTGGTTTCGATTGCATATATGGGGTGTTGGTTAGGAGGGGCGAATGCTTCCTGTGAAATGAAGAGCGATTTGTGGTGTAGCACATCCCATGGGCAGTCGGGGGTGGTTAATTCCTCAAGTATGTCCTCATCACAGTGGAATTGTCGGGAATACAAGGGATCCAAAAGAGTCACATCGGTGAATGTCACTATGTGATTGTCGTCTGGTGATGAAGAAGTAGGGTTAGTGATGCAAGGAGATTGTGATGCTTCACTCAACATAAACCAAATATCGAGATACTAAGGGTTAAAAATGGTAGTTGGGCATAAAATTTCCGTGGGGAAATGAATGGGGGAATTGGGGGGATTTAGGGGTAAATCCTCATACAAGTCATCCAAGAACCATGGGGGAGTAGAGAGCATCTCAGGTTCAGGAGAAAGGATGTGAATAACCTCTAAATATGGAGTAGGGGTAATCACTAATTCTACTGGCACTGGAGGGGATGTAGCATTTTGAATAAGATCCATTTGGCGACGCCTATATTCGATGATCATAGGACATTGATATGTAAAATGATAAAGTGATTCACATAGGGTGCAAGGACACCTCATATGTTCATTGACTGAAGTGGTGAGATAATGGATGTCAGTGTTTTGGGTACTTGTCGACGTGGAGGTAGAGGGGTTTTGTTGAAAACTCTGGTGTACTGCCACAAGTGTCCGTCGAAACTGAGGTAGGGTGGGGCAATGATGAGTATAGTGACCATACTCTGAACATATCGCACATGCAAATTTAGTCTGCAACCCTTTATTACCTGTAGTAGAAAACATTGTGGTGGTATTGGGTGTGCTTGATGAATCTCTAGGCGATGTAGTCGCATGGGGAGGGGATGTGGTCGCACGGGGGAGTTGGATGAGATTGTGTAGCTCGGGTAGAGAGGGACATCGATTAGTGGGGTGTCCTTATTTCTCTCAGAGTGCACAAGGAGGTTGGATGTGAGGAGGGAGAGGAGCGATGGGCTCTTTCTTCTTTCGTCTGCCCCTAGATGTAGCGATGGTGTTAGCAAGAGGGGGTGAGGGTGTTGCTTCGGGAGTAGGTATTGGAATTTTCATCGAAACTTCGACAGTTTGGGGAGAGAGGGATGGTTGAGGGACCATCTCGAGTGGATGTAGATACCAAACTGGGATTTCCAGTATCATGTTGGGGAGGGTAAGTGTTGCAGCTACCTGGAAAGCTCGTATACCTGCTGAGGGGTAAAAGAAAGGGATTTGGGTAATGGCTTGGGGGACTATTTCCTAGATTGGTATATGGCCCTGGGGGAGAGGAAGATCAGGAATGGAACGAGTAGAGCTAGTTCCAGGGGGTTCCTGAGGGAGAAGTTCTGTGACTAGTGGGATGTTAGGGATAAAACAAGACTCGGTGGGAGGGAGACTATCTTCAGTTGTCATTCTGTTGGAGGATACGACACATACTTGAGCTGAGGGATTGAGGAGTGGTGGTGATCCATGGTAGTCCCTAACAAAGATGGGTCTTTGAAGATTCTATGGATCATCTCGATGAGCGGATAAGCGTCAAGATTAGTATGGATGAAAAGGAGGATGTTATTGATGTTGGATGAAGGGTTGGGCTCATAATGAAAAACTTTATCAATGGTAATGATATTTCCGTTATGGGGGAACATCATGGTTCGAAAGACGGAGGAGGAAACTGCCTTCATAGCATACATGTAGCTACGACCGAACATGATATTGTAATCAAGGGGGGAATTGATAACTTCAATGTCAATGAGAATGGTCTTGCCCCCGAGTTCTACGGGGACATTTTGGAAGAGTCCTTCGGGAGAAGATGGTCATCCTTCATAGGATCTTAAGGTAATGATAGATGGTATTAGTTCAGGGGAACCAAGTTTCTGCCATACAAATTTTGACATGATGCATGTGGATGCACCCTCGTCAATGATGCAATGGTGAACTGTAATGTTCCGGATTTTAACTAGTATTTGAAAAGCGATGAGAGTGGGGAGGTGAGGTTCTCTGCTATCGATATCAAATGTGATGAGTTGGGTATCTACAGGGTCAACTTCCCTCAGGGAGGAAAGTAACGAATTATGTTGGGTAGAACAAGTTTGAAGGACTTCTAAGACTGACATAGCAGTAGGATATTGGGCCAAGTCATCGACCAAACTGTAATTATGAGCTGCCCTAGCCTGAGAATTGTGGACATTCCTAGGCAATGGGATGTGAGGAATATGAAGGGGGGTTTCAGTATTAGGGTGAGGAATCATGAAAGGGGGTCCAGTTGTGACTGGAATTCCTTCCGAGGTGGTGGGTGTAGATTCAAGGGGTGTGCTATACTGATGACTGTGAGTTTGCAGAAGGACTTATTCCTCACTAGTAAGGAGGATAGTGCGATCAGTAGAGGTTCTTGTATTGGGATACGATCCCAACTATGGTGGGGTAGTTTGCATGTCTAGTTGGGTATTTATCACCCCTTGGTGTGGGATGGGGTTTTGCAGCACATCTAGGGGTGGTTTTTTCATATATGGTTGTGGGACCTATGGAGGGGCAGGCGGTGCTAAGGAATGTGGTCCATTCACAGAGTCTTTCATCTGTTTAAAGTTAGCAATTTGGGGGTAATGGTGAGTATAGTGACCAAACTCACTGCAAAGGGAACAAGGGAAGGTGGTCCTAATATTGTTGTTGTTCCTTCCCTGGCGTTTGTTGTTGTTTCCCCCTAGGGGTTTTTGATTCCCCTGGTTTTGGTTGCCCTCGGCAGACTGGTTCTGCTGGGGTTGGTTCTGGTTTCCTCCTAGTCTGGGATTATTATTGTTCTGGTTTTTTCCTTTCTTTTTGGCATTGCTCGATTGATGGGATTGATTTTCCGTGTTCAATTATTCAAAATTTTGATATTGCTTAATGGGAGAAGGTTGAACAAAATTAACCCCAACGTGTGGTGGTCCTTGTGGTGGAGCCATAGGCTATGTGGGGGAGGAAAATGGAAAGTACGGATTATGTTGTGGAGATGATCCATAAGGTACATAGGAAGGCATGGCACTTTCACTAGTGCTTAGGGTATAGGCTGAAGTAGAGGGAGTACCAACACTTGGTTGGATAGGTGGGAGGATTAGGGGTATCGGTGGGGGTCCACTTATGGGTGGAGGCAGGGCAACAGGGTATGGTTGTTGATAAGGGGGAGGAGGATAATAAGGGATTCCTCCATATGCTGGCAGATATTGAGGTGTGCCATACATGGGCGGTTGTTGAGGTTGTGGGTTGTGGTGTTTAGTGTTACCAATCAATCCATCTGCTGACTGAGACATCCCAGGTTTGTCTTGGCCAAATGGCATGGGTCTAGGGGCATTTGGGAGTACTGTGTATAGGTATCCGGACTAGGCATAAATGAGATCAAACTATTGGGTCTTGCTAATGGCTTCTTCTTCAGTCTGGGGGAAGGTAGCGACCACATCTTTGGCAAGGAGGGAAACAAGTGATTTGAGGAACCAATTGAGACATTGTTGGGGGGTAGCGTCAGCTTTGCAGAGGCTACTTCACCGATGCTATTCATGGATGTGGTCAGTAATAAGTGTGGAGGCAGTTTGTTTGAAGTCTGAGAGTAGTTCAAGGCCATTGTCATGACGAACAGGTAATTGAAAGAAGGTCAAAAATGCTTTGGCCAAGGATTCAAAAGTCCCGTGGGACCCAGATTTTCCTTCTACATACCATTTCTCTGATGGGCCAGTGAGTGTTTGTTGAAATAACCTCAATCGAATGGAATCGTCCATGATGTTGTTTTAAGAACACCATAGGTGAAAGGTCATGATATGGTTGGCAGGATCATTTCCTGCTTTTCCTTCAAACTTGGGGATGTCTGAAGGGAGTTTGGTAGGCATTGCAGGCCATGTGGGGTTATGCAATATAGGATCATTGGTGATTTTAGTCAGATCCAGTATGTTGAGGGAAGCCAAATATGGCATATGGGGTGGTGGCGGAGGATTAATTCCAGCCATAGTGTGAGTCTTCTGAGTACCTGACCCTTGGAGGGGACTAGGTGGGTTTGTACTTCCCCCTTGAGAAGAAATCGGTCCCCTGATTCTGTGTAAAGGAGAGTGAGTGGAAGGTGGACCTTGGGATTTGGACCTAAGTAAGGTGGAACCAAGCAACACTGATCCCAATACAGTGACACTCATAGGGGTGTGAGAAGGTGGAGCTGATGAGTTGGCAAGACTAGGAGCTCCCCCTAGAATAGGAGGGATATTTAGCAAGTGTCTGGAACAATGGGGGTTCTTTGGGTCCCCTATGATGTTCGACTAGCTGAGTGATTGTGTGTGAATGGTGGTGAGAGAAAATAAATAAACAAGAGCCTTTGATACAATTTTTGAACCTACATAATATATATCCAAATCAGATGTAATCAAAAGGGCATCATACATAAAAAAAAATTATAAAGAAGCATATATGTGGATAGGTGGATTTTTTCCACATGGGGGAACAAAATAAACAAATGCCCATGTCCTAAAAGACGTAACGTCCTTCCTCTCAAAATAGCACTGGACCTTCCAATAGCACTCGATAGTGGGGTCTGAAGCCACTGAAAGAGAAACTAGTGAAGGGTGAAGCAATCGGTTACAATGAGCGGTAGAGGGGGCATATCCCGAAAGAACTGGCGATATTTCCCAATAGCCACGCAAAATCCGATCAAGGTGCAATTGCAGCCCACAATTGCCACCTGGGTAGATGTCTTAAAATTTGGTCACTAGGTACCTTGGTCAAAGTGTGGCATTTATATTTTCAACCTAAGAAATGGGTCACAGACTGGATCCCGTCCAAGAGGTGGGTGCCTCAAGGGGGCACACACAGAACAACCAGGCCTTGGCCTTCAACCCTTCATGGGTATCTCCCTGCCTTATGGTGTTGGGAACACTTGACTTGAAGGGTTTAAAGTTACCTAATTGAAAACTTCTATTGTTTTGAAAATGTAAGAACTAGATATCGGGGAGTTATTTGGATGCCTATCCCCAAAATCCTACCTAGACTAAAAGATTTCTTTTGTCACCTCCTGTGGAGGAAAGCTTAGTGATTTTTTAGAAAAAATTTAGATGTGGTTGTTTGAGAGATTGGGGGTGTGAGCCAATCTCGTTGAAATTAATTGGGAGTGGATAATTTCATCAAGAAAAGGGTGGGGTGTTTTGGAATTCCTTTGGAGGAAACTTACTTCAACCTCCACATTTCGAGATGAAAACTATGTGAGTGAGAAGTGACTTGTGTGTGTGAATGAGTGAAAGTGTGCCAATTTTTTAATGAATTAGGTTTCACCTTATTGCATGTGGACTTTGCTTGGTCCTTACAAGTCTTTTATTACCTAATTAACTAAATGTCATTGGTACAACCTTGCGGAATTCAAAAGTCCCTAGGAAGCTAGCATGTGGACATGTGGGTCCTTTACTATTCCTTTAACTCCCTAATGTGATTTAATCTAAGAAAGCTTTGAAATTATCCTAGATTGTGAACATGTGGGCATGTATGTGCCCTTTACAAAACCTTTAAACTTCCCTAGTGATTTAATCTAAGAAAGTAAATTTCAACACTATCATATCTTTGTAGCATGTGGGCATGTATGGGCCCTTACAATTTTAAGATGTGTTTGAGAAATAAACTAAGAGGAGTCTCGATGGGGGTTGTTGTCCTCTCCTAAAGATTTTGTCTTTTTAAGGGAGATGAAATTGTCTCTCGGCCTTTTTCTAATTCTCAAGATCACTTTGGAGCATGAGAGAAGAGCATACTCAATGATTGATATCCAATTTCTAGTCCCAATGCAAGTTTTATATGTGATGTAGAATGACTCCAATTTATTTTTTAGTCAAATAAAGCCATCCATGTGGCGAAATAAAAAACAAAAAGAGGAAAAATAATGATTTTTAACCCCTAAGTGCCTATGTGTTTTGACTAATCCCTTTATATGAAGAGGGAAATAAGTGTGGTGCAAATTACAATGTACATGAAATCAATTTTAAGAAGGCTAGGGGCCTTCCTCAAATCACAAAAAGGCTTACAATGTGTATTTTTTGCACAAGTGCCCGGGTCTCAGAGTAGATAGAGGTGCTCTGAGCGCCAATGCGTGCACTGAAAGAAACTTATGGGCGCAGGTGCGTAGAGAGCATTGTGCAAGACAATGGGTTTGGCGCACATGTGTTGAAGATGCATATGTGGGCTAAAAAACCCACGCACGTCTGACACATGGCCGTGAAGAAGAATTCTGGATGAAAATCTCACAACTCAGCTATGAATTTGGCTTCCTGTAGGTTGTCTTGGGCCAGTTATGGTACCTGCAGGTTAGATAATAAAAAAGAAGAGCTAAAATAACCCAAATGAGGTAGGGAATTGATACCTTCTCCCCAGTGGACGTCAATCTGTTGCGCCTCTTTTGTCACCTAAATGAGAAAAATAGAGGTGCTTACAAGATTAGTTGGGTTAGCTAAGCAAGACAACAGTAAAGGAATTAGCAACATAACCTTACAGCATTAGTTGGGTTAGCAGCATAACCTTACAAATGAGTTCCTTGAAAATGTAGTGCACCCATGGCCTCTTTTTATAGCATAACTTTGAGGCATTATTCAACCAGCTTTGAGTGTGAACAAGGGACCCTTTAGGGTACCCTTAGGTCTTTGACCAGCCACCCAGCCGGATTCATCCGAGATTTGGATGTCAAATCGACTTGGAAGCTAAACCAGAAGTGGGTGGGAGGCCGACCAACATCATAAATGCGTCGTTCTCAGATGTGCATGGCTTTTAGCATTCATAGTCGCGCATCGTGTGGATGTGTGCTTTTCCTGTGTTTCTTGATGGTGCATGTGCATGTGCGCTCTATATAATCATAGAACATTCTGATTGTATAAGAAATTGTATAGTTTTGGACCTTTTAGAGATGCATTTTTGGTAATTTTGGTCCATGGGTGAACTAATAGCTATTTGGAGATGATGGATTCCTGTAACCATATGTGGACACGATTTCAGTGATAACAAAATGTTCAATTTTTCTATTCCCTAGGGGTAATTATTCAAGCTTACTCTCACTTTTTTTTATTCATCACTATTTTAAGTGAGGACTTGTCTTATCATAGTATTCACTATGTTAAAAGATTACTTGCTCGAGCCAAATTTCCAACAAAATCCCTCTACAGAGTTTGTTGCAATGAATAGGGACCTACACTCCCTCAATTGGATGGTTAGAACTACTTCTCACCTCCAGATCAGAGATCCATAACGAATTGAATCTTCCCCATCAGAATAGTAGGTTACATGCCTAATTTTCCATTTCAATAGATCCAATGGCTCTCTGAATCGGGAACCAATGGATCTGATTTCAACAGCTCCTCTAATAGCCAAACATTTATCACCCACCTCTTCATTTACTCACCAAGTCAGATTGTGGGACCCATGACAGATCTACGGCTAAAATCACTTTGTGTCCACTCTTTGATTGACGACTCTCATTCACTTTGGATTCATCCTCATCGAAGTGCATCCACTTTCAGAATCGAAGGCCACTTTGACTAACTCATTCCGATGACATACATTGATGGATCTAATGGTCCTCATGACACCCCAACCAATGGTAAATATTTTCTTGGAGGTTTATAACTGCATGGAAGTTAAGGTTATTAG
>JASDQU010437187.1:6062-19338 GCA_032191745.1 Picea mariana | reverse complement strand
TCCTTTCACCGCCGTTCCTCCGACCATTAAAGATTTATCCTATTTACGGAAAATTGGTCAGAATGATAATCTCTGGTTTTTCGTGGATCATTGATGAAAGCGCATTGGGAAAACTTCTGTTACCGTTCTCGGGTCGAAAACGTACGCCATTTCAGTTTATTTGGAAAATTTCTTATTACCGTTCATGGCACAAATACGTACAGCATTTCGATTTATTTCCAGAGAAAATTCATTTACTTTAGAGGAAAGAACAATTCAATGTTCAAAGTTAATGATTTTTCTAATATGGATGAGAATGAAGAGTTTAATATTTAAAGAATTAAATGTGTAATTTAATTTTGAGGAATATTTGGACACTTCTGCCTTTATGAGGATTGTATTTAGTGAAAAATGAGTTAAGTAGATGTAGTGGTGGTTTTACAGAGTGGGAATCGAACATGGATCTATCTCTATCTATACTTGGAAGGTGTTTAGTGTAAAGTGGGTTGTAAATATTTAGTGTTCATTAAGTTGAAATAGAATTGGAGATTTATAATACATTGAATAGTATCTAGTGTAAAGTAGATTATAGAAACCTATACACCTTAAAAATTGAAAACTACAAAACTACATCCAACAATATTTTTATAGTATTAACAACAATCCATTAAACTAAATTAATTCTAAATATTTTGATAGTATTAACAACAATCCATTAAACTAGACTAATTCTAAAGCAATCCATTAAACTAACAAAAAAGACAAGGATAAACTAAAAAAGTTTATTACATTGGAAGTAACTATTTATATAATTATTTGTCCATTTTATTGTGTAATTTTATTTTTTTTAAATAACACGTGTACCTGGTTACTGGTTACAATGACTGGTTAACTACAACCAAAGTAAGCATTGGTGGTTAGACTTATTATTTTCTATGAGTCTAGGCTTATTACGGCCTAGGGCTAGATCTACAAAGGTGATTTACTTACATAGTCTCCAATGTTCCGATTGGGATAATACTTAATCATTGATTAGATGACGTGGGATGAAATTTGTATAGTATTTGTAGATTTTTTCAGTTTAATTTATTAATTTGTTGATATAAAAAAAAAAGCGGGATAATACTTAATCATTGATTAGATGACGTGGGATGAAATTTGTATAGTATTTGTAGATTTTTGTAGTTTAATTTATTAATTTGTTGATATAATAAAAAAATTTATGTTTAGAGA
Source organism: Picea mariana (assembly GCA_032191745.1). NCBI lineage: Eukaryota > Viridiplantae > Streptophyta > Pinopsida > Pinales > Pinaceae > Picea > Picea mariana. The sequence goes on along the minus strand of JASDQU010437187.1, from coordinate 18,126 downwards.
TGTTGTTTTACATTTTAATATAAAGGAGATGTATAATTGTTTTTATATTTAATATGGAATTAATATTAATATGTGATATTTAAAAAAATATTAATAGAAAAATATATATATATATATATATATATATTTCAGTAAAATATTTTAATATCAATTTCATGTAGAATTATTGAAAGTAAAAAAAAAAATCTTATTTTATTGAGAGATGTTTTTTACATCTCAAGTATGAGAGAGATGTGTATTTACAAAAATATTAATAACAAAAAATATTTTAATGTGCATTATATATAAATTATTTCAATATAAACTTTATATATATGGGTCTAATGGTTAAGAACATGTGTTTCCTCCTAGGAGAAATAAACAAGAGAGTCTCATACACCAATTTGTTTAATCGTAACCTTAAATTAGATTATATATAAAAAAAAATTACACCTTGATTTATTATTCTATTTCAAATAAAAGATATATATACAATTAACCAAAAATAGAATGTGAAGTGCAATTATAACACATATAAATAAAATTTGTAATATATATATATATATATATATATATATATATATATATATATATATATATACTTTCATTTAATAAATTTTGAAATAAGATGGATTTATACTAACATTATAAAGTGTATGTCTTTTAAATTTTGTGTTAATACTATTTTTTTTTTTAAAGTAACCTCTTTTTTTTTATGGAACTTATTTTCCTCCAAAACTCTCTAACCCATTGTTAAAATTAGGTTGCATTGGGGTCAAACTCAATGAAACTACACTCTTCATACTTACATTGTTGTGAGGACTCCTAGGTATGATGGAAGTCTCTACTAGGAATCAAATATAGGGTAGTGTAGGAAACTATTATTTATTTAATGTTGTGGTTTAATACTTTTTTTAATGGTGTGGTTTAATACTTTTTTTAATGGTGTGGTTTAATACTATGCATGTGTTGTGAATAAACTAACATAGATATCAATTATGAGATATAGATAGTTTACAAAGAATTACCTATACTATAAATTGTAGGTCTCTACTAATCTGTGTGTTATTAATCGAAAGAGGGTTAGGGTATGTACAAAGGGAATTCACTTTATTGACCAATATCTTATCATTTTTATTCATAAAGGGGGTTTTTAAATTGTGAAAAATAAATTCAATATATTGTAGGTATTTGGAGGGGGGTTTGTGGTGGTAATACAAGGCATCAAGAGGTTTATAGGTGTTGGGGGGTATGAAAAGGGGTATCTAGTAAAAGTAGGGTTTTTATTTGAAATATGTATTGGGAGGGGGTTCAACAAAATGATTTTGGGAGGTATTTATCAATATCTAGTGAAATTAGAGGTATTCATAAATATCCCATGAATGCACATGTTATGTCACAGGTTAATGAGTGAAGACCCCATGGGTATGTACACCTTCATAGGCTACGTAGTCAAATCATTCCATGGATGGGATCTCTTGTCCCACAAAAAAGGGGTCTCATACATCAATTTGGTGTGTCATTAGGTCATGAGCTTCAAAATAGATTATTTATTATTATTTATATTGAGCATGTGTTATGAATAATGCAACACATTTAAAAATGATGAAATATGGCTCTGTTGTCTTTAAAGAATTAACCATATTAAAATATTTTTTGATTTAGAAGGTGATTTTCCATGAGTTGGTGTGATACTATCCTCTCGAGTCCCTATCATATCACGCTAGATTTGGAGTGCAAATTTCTAGATTGGTGTGATATAAACATCCTCCCTATCAAATCAACTAGAATTTGGATTGCAAATCCTTAAGTTGATATGATAAAATCCTCCCTCACTTCAATACTATGATTAATGAGATATGTATTTAGAACATATATAGAATTGTTAATAACATGTGTATATTCTACAGTTTCCCTTTTACTTGTGATAGCATGCTCCCTCACTTTAGTGCAAATGTTTCCAACATATACTTATATCATATGTAAGACCTTATAACATGTGAATGTTACAGTATCATTTTCACACAATGTTATGTTTTCTTACATGTTGGTGAGATGTTTCCCCACATAGCTATTAAAAAAGTCAAATACACTTAAAAGATATAATTATAACACAGGGATGACCTTATCACATGTGTATTATTAATACCATTTTCACATGATTTCCTCATAAACCTATTAATAATTCCAAATATATCTAACATTATGATGATGTGATCCTTTCTTTGATTTAATATTGCCATCCTTTTAACTTTACCATGTGAATCTTTCTTATCCTACTTTACCATGTGAATCTTTCTTATCCTAATATAGCTAAAGTTCTTTAGTGATAGCGATTATTATATGAAATTCAAATTTCCTTAAGGACCACAAAGTTCCCAATAATTCATACATCACTTAAGGATTTCCATGGAAGATGTAATAACACCATCCACTAGGAATCAAACTTTGGCCACTTAAAGGAAAAATCTCACTTATTTATTGTTGGAACAAACCTTGTTTAACCATATATGTATTATTATTATTAGGCATGTTTTCTGAATAATTTAGCATACATAAAAATTATGAAGTCCAAAAAATTTATAAAAAATTATTGTACTATATAGTACATTTTTTTCGAAATGATGTGTTATTATTTGTGGTGGGTGTGTGTTGTGAATAATCAATATACATAACAATTATGACATAGACAATCAATATACATAACAATTATGATATAGAGATGGTTTCTAAAAAATTATGAATTACCCATATTAAAACATTTGTCTATTTAAAAGGTAATTTTTATTGGGTTAATGTGATAAATCTTAACCCTTTTTGGAGTGAAACCCCTAATTTAATAGGATAACATCCTCCCTATCACATAAAATAGGTTTTGGATGCAAATATCCCTGACTCTAATATTAAAATCTATGAAATATATGCTTTGCCATATAAATAATGGCCACTCACGTATTGATTCTATAGTGTTCCATTCATAACATGCTCCCACACTTTAGTACTAACATTTTTAACATATATATTTTATAGCTCATATGAAAGATTTTAGATACCATTTAGATTCTATAGTATCACTTTTACATAGTTTTTCCACATACATTAAAAAATCACAATTACATACTTTAGCCATGAAAAGTCAACAACACTTAACATATACTTTTAACATGTAAAGAAATTTATATTCTTTACTCCATAATATCATTTTTATATGTTTTCTTACATGTCAATGATATGTGAAGGATATTATCACATATGTACTATATAAAACCCCTTTTACATGTTTCTCTCATATGCATATTCAATAAATAATTGAAAAAACATATTCAATAATCTAAAAAACAATGATCATTATTTGTGACATGAATTTTTTTGGCTTAATATTGACAACAATGTCCATGTGCAAGAATGACATGTATGACATGCAAGATTTTTTTTGCAACATTTTTTACATGTTAATGCCACAAAAATATGTTCAACCCTCAAACTTTACCTAAGTAGTCCAACACACTATTTCAATTAAATTTCTTTGGTGTTCAACCCTCAAACTTTACCTAGATAGTCCAACACACTATTCCAACTAAATTTCTTTGGTGAAAGCTCAAAATAACACATTATTTTCAATAATTAAATAAAATATAAATGTTCAACTCTCAAACTTTACCTAGGTAATCCAACACACTATTCCAACTAAATTTTTTTAATGAAAGGTCAAAATAACACATTGTTTTCAATAATTAAATAAAATATGGATAATAATAATAATAATCTATTTTTAAGATCAAGACTAAGTCAAACATCAAATTAATATAGAAAATCCCTGCACCTAACGATTTGACTATTAAAATCTAAAAAAATATATATACCCTTCCACTCTAAATTTAAACTTTATATATTTTGTTAAATTAATATTTTATATATTTCAATACTATTATAATAAAACACTATATTTTATATGTTGTATTTTTTTTTATAAATTTAAACTTTATATGTTTTGTTAAATTGATATTTTATATATATCAATACTATTATAATAAAACACTATATTTTATATGTTGTATTCCTTTTTTACATTTAGTTTAGTAACATGCGAAAGATAGTATCACATATTTACAAAATAATACCCCATATTTACTAAAAGAATACCCCTTTTACATGTTTTTTTACCAAAAACGATCATCATTATTTATGATGTGAATTTTATTGGTTTAATATGACGTGAACTTTATTGGTTTAATATGGTCAGCGTCACAATTAACATGCAAGTAATCTTTGGCCTAACATTTTTCACATGCAGTTAATGCTACGAAAATAATTTCAATCCTCAGACTTTAATGAAATGGTTGTTCTTAACTAAAAGCCGTAGTCAGACACACAATTTTCAATAATTAAATAAATTAGTACAGCTACAAATTCATGGTTGGTGAAAGTGGAAAGGATGGCTTGCAAAACCTGAACCGCCGGGAAAGAGAAACGGGTTAGAGGTGGACGGAAGGAGTTGGAAGGAGTTCGCTGGAAGGAGGCAGTGTGTCTAGAACATCGCTGGTGAAGGCCAAAGGTTTAGGTTGGCCTAGAAAATGAAACCCTAATCACTAGCCACCATAGTAAATTTGAAATATGATTAAGTAAAAGTAAAAAAATAAACATGTAAATTGATGTCTTTATAATAGTGAGAAAGTTAGTGGTTGAAATCACAACCATTGATTTATTGGGACTACTAAGAATATTCCATCAATATTTAATCTTGTCCATACAAAACTAATTAAGTACTAAAAACCTATTAAATATGCTCATGATCAATAGATGTACACCTTTATTATCTACGTAAATATAGATAATAAATATATTTTATTGGATTGATATGATTTATATATTTCACTATAGTAATTTTTTTTTAAATAATAAGACTTAAAATTATACAATTTTAAATATAAAACATTAATCAAAGTAATTGTTTATCAAATTAAAGGTAAGCGATACAAAATATTTTCTAAAATATATATTTATAATATAAAAAATTATATGATTTAACATTTATTTATATTTATATGGGCAAAATGATAAAAAAAAAATTATTTTTGAAAACATATATTTAAAAATATAAATATATATATGATTTAACGTTTATTTATCTTTATAAGTTTTAAACGAAAATGTTTATATACATTGTATAACCGAAAGCAAGAGCTCAATATAAAGTAGAATGAAAATATTAATTTATACATAAAACACATATAACAAGATTTGGTTGTGAGTTTCTTCGAAGATATAGTAGGTTGTGTTCTTAAACGAGCATTATTATTTATTATTATCAAATTGTAATGGCTTTATAGCTTTAAAAGATGAAGAAACAAATACCTTGTTTATATTGGAGACTGACATGAAACAAATACCTTGTTTATATTGGAGACTGACATGTTTTGATGGAAGATTTTAGGGGCTGGTTTTAGGGTTACAGGTTCGGCAACGAGAAGAATGGTAACCAAAGGGGGAGGGAGCGAGACTCCCTCCTAAAAGCAAGTTGTGGTGGATAGAGGGAAAATTCCACGCAACGTAGGGTTTAAGGACCCTTTGATAAGGACCTCGAGGTCAAGGCTAGAGCAACATAATGAGAACAACTAGGGAAAAAAAGAATGAGTGGGGGAGGAGACCAAGGAGGCTCGAAGCAGTACGTTGAATTTGACAAACCCAAGTGGGGGAGGAGACCAAGGAGGCCCGAAGCAGTACGTTGAATTCGACAAACCCAAGTGGGGGAGGAGGGAACAACCCATGCAAACCAAAAACAACGTTAATCCCAAAGGTTATTCTAGAAGACCCCCAGACCCAACTCTTCAAAGACCAGATGAAGATGCATGCCCTGATCTACATGTTTATGGGTTTTGGGCCTACAAAAAAGACCATGTGTAGCTGGATAAAGTATCAATGGAAGCCGAGTGGAGAAGTAGACTTCCACCTAGGATCAAAAGGCTTTTTTACAACAGTCTTCATGGATTTAGAAGACAAAGATAAGATCTTTGAGGGGGGACCTTATTTCCATGCATCAGCGTGATTGTACATGCGACCTTGGAAGGAAAAATTTTCCCCAGAAAAGGAGACCTTTAAATGCATCTCAGTCTGGCTCAAGCTATACTCCCTCTCGTTGGATTACTGGTTGTCGTCCACCTTCGAAGCCATAGGGAACAAGCTGGGGAAATATGTCAAGGCGTCCAATGCAACATTAAAAGGGAAGTATACATCCTATGTGAGAATTTGTATAGAGATGGATGTCTTGGGGGCACTACTAGAGGAAATAAGTCTGGAATTTAGGGATGAGGAGTGGATCCAAAGCATAGACTATGAACATATCTCGTTTAGATGCAGAAGGTGTCATGAACACAGGAACCTACTAAGATAATGTCCACTAAACAAAAAAATGGAGCAGGAAAACTAAAAACAACACGAGGATGAGGACGGTTTTGTTAGGCCAAACTACAAAGGCAGAGGAAATAGGAGACAAGGAAAACCCCCCACAACAAACAACCTAGAATCGAGGAATAGATTCGAAGAATGGGGAAACCCAAAATAGGGGGAAGAGGAGGAAGAGAAAAGGTGAAAGGAAAGGGAGACAAACAAACAGGAAGAAAATAAGACCACATAGAATCAAAACCCTCAAGGAAATCATAGGAACAACAAGGGATCAACTAAAGAAGGAGACATAAACACAAATACCCCAATGCAGGAGGTAGATGGTGATTTAGAAATGACACCGAGCGAGGTTGGAACAAAAGACCCAGACCTAAGAGATATCGTGGAAAGGGAAGGGATAGACCTCCCGAATATACTGGAACAATGGAAAAAGAAAAGAGTTAACAATATACCTACAAATCAATTGGATCACATCCAATACCTCTTCCTTTTGAGGGAGGAAGAAAAAACCAAAGGAACCAAACAAATGCATGGAGAAATAGGAAACTTGGGCATCAAAATAGGAGACAGTCATCTACAATAATCACCAAAGAAGGAAAGACATAAGAAAGGGAGAAAATAAAAAAGCATAGCCCTACAGGAATTAGGAGCGCTTTTGATAAACTCAGGTAAGATCAAATATATTTTTCCTAACTCCCCCCCATATGTTTAAAATGAAGGTTATAACTTGGAACATAAGGGGCGTGAACAACCCTAGAAAACAAAGAAACCTAAAAAATAGACTGAAGATGGAACAACCAGATATATGCTTCATTCAACAGACCAAATTAAATATGGACAGAATGGCAATAATAAGTAAGAAGTACTGGAATAGGTACAATTTTTCTGACTATAGATAGTCAAAACACTACAGGAGGCATTCTCACCCTATGGAATCCACAAAAAATTAATATACTCTCAGCAAAAGCCACTAGGCACTCATTATCTATAAAAATGGAAGTGATAGGGAACACAAAGGAGGTCATATGCACCAATGTATATGGACCCCGGATGCTGGAAGATAAAAAAAATAATTCTCCTAGACTTAGAAAACATAAGGGAGAAGAATAGTAACCTTCATTGGATTCTAGCGGGAGAATTCAACATTATAGCCACCCTGGCTGAGAAAAAAGGGGGCAATAAAAGATTGGGAAGATATGTTTAAGATTTCACAACTTTCATTGAAGGAACGAAACTAGTGGACATTAGGATTAGTAATGGAAAATTTCCCTGGAACAATAAAATAAATCTACACCACCAGGTGACTATGAGGCTAGACAGGTTTCTAGTCTCGGAATCTATAATCTTGCAAGGTTTAGCTCTGGAAGGAAGCATCCTCCCCTGGGGGGGCTCGGACCACTGGTTGGTTCGACTGAAGGAAAATTTTTAGGCAACACCAAAGAACAAGCCTTTCAGATTTGAGAAATTCTGGATTGACCACCCAATCTTCAAGGAGAAATTCAAAGCTTGGTGGCAAGAGGAAACCCAGGAACAAGGGACAAAAATTTTTAGACTTCAGAAAAAACTCAAGCAAATAAAGGAGAAACTCAAGAAGTGGAACACATAAGTTTTCGAGAACACAGACCAGGCTAAAAAATTGATAGAGGAAAGAATGGAAAGGCTTCAGGAGAAGTGCATTCAAGAAGGCTACACCGAGGAAAGGAAAAATGAGGAGAACCAATTACTCCATAATTGGGAAGCCAGATGTAAGAAAGAAGAGACCCTTTGGAGACAAAAGTACAGAGTTCAATGGCTTAAGGAAGGGGAGAAAAATACTAATTTATTCCATAGATCAACTATAGTGAGAAGATCTCATAATTGTTTTTTGACGATCTAGGATCAGGATGGGATAGAGAGAGAGTCCCACTAGGACATTGAAAACACTCTGGTCAAACATTTCCAGGAGATAGCCAAAGAACCCAACCTGGATCGGACTGAATAAATCCAAAGGATTGTAAGGTATATCCCTGAATTGGTAACGGAGGAGCACAATGTCAACCTTTTCAAACCCATATGAAAGGAAGAAGTCGACCCAGTGATCCAGGAGATGCCAAATGGAAAGGCCCCGGGCCTAAATGGTTTCACAATGGACTTTTTTAAAGCTTCCTGGGATGTGGCTAAGTATGATATTTATGGTATAGTGGAGGACTCTAGACACTCATCCTCAATCCTGAAAGCCCTGAATGTTGTGATGATCACTCTGATCCCAAAAGAAAATGAAGCCAAAACTCTTGATCGCTATAGACCGATATCCCTGTGCAATGTGGTGTATAAGACAATTTTGAAAGTAATAACAAATAAGGAGCAGGCGATATTTGTGGATGGGAGGTAGATACTGGATAACATCATACGATCCCATGAAATAATACACACCCTGAAAAGTAAAAAGAAAGCGAGGATGTTAATCCAGTTGGATTTGGCCAAAGCATATGACAAAATAAGATGACACTATATGGCGAAAATGATGGAAGCCTTTGGGTTTGACCAACACTAGATTAAATGGGTAATCAACTTAGTTTCTACAACTAATTTCTCGCTACTAGTAAATGGAGCACCAACCAAACCATTCTACCCCTCTAGGGGTATAAGACAAGAGGACCCTTTATCCCCTTTCCTATTTATTTTAGTGACGGAAAGGATAAGAAGAAGCATAAGGACAACAACAGTCGAAGGTGAAATCAAAGGCCTAAAACCATTTGAAGACTGCCCAACCTCAACACACCATTAATTTGTGGAGGATACCATGATCCACGAAATTCCCACGGTCAAGAAATCAATGGTGTAAAAAATTTTCTTAGCATATTTTGGAGAAGCCTCTAGGGATGAAATAAACCTCTCTAAATCTATGATCTACTTTTTCAACACAAATATTGCAGTCCAAAGGAACCTAGCCAACATTTTGGGGTTTGAGAGGAGAACACTTCTAGCGAAGTATTTGGGGGTGCCCTTGACAGACAAGGCTTGTAGGAATACAACATGGAAAGGGATCATCAACAAGATGCATGAGAGGGTTAAAAAATGGACTTACAGAACTCTTAACCTAGTAGGTCAGTTAATCCTAACAAAATAAATCCTACAAGCAATCCCAACCTATCTTATGTCAGTTTTTCCAGCCCCAAAAGCCATCTTACAAAAAATCAAAGCAATCCAAAGAGACTTCCTTTGGAGAGGAGCTAAGGATAAAAAGAAATGGGTTCTAGTGGCTTGGGACAAATTGGGAAGACCAAAGAACAAAGGGGGCATCGGGATACAAGACCCTCAAGTAAAAAATGATGCGTATGGGGAAAAACTGTGGTGGAGATGGGTAAAAGATAACTCTGTGTTATGGGTTAAGTTGTGGAAAGAAAAATACACCCTAGGTGTTAAACCCCAGGAGATGATCAGGTTCACGAGTATAGGGGAAGGTTCAACCATCTAGAATCTAGCTTGGAGAAATAAAAAATGGATACAGGGTCACAGTTTTTGGGAAATTAGGAATGAGAGAACAATGAGATTCTAGGAAGATGCTTGGCAACTGGAACCCATAATGAAAAACCAGGAAAAAGAGGTTATCAAGAAAGATATGATTGGGCAAGGGAAAATGAAATTCTATCAGTCTGGACACAGAGGGAGGAGAACGCCAGATGGAGAATTTGGGACAACATACAACAACAAAACAAAGCTTAGGAAGCCCCGATGGTAAAAGAGATTGAGGAGGATTTGGGAAAGAGGAAAATTTGGGTCTCGGATGAGGAGGATCAATTAATACGGGGAAGGAAAAATGGAGGGGAATTCAATCTAAAAGAATCTTGACACTATATAGAAGGACATGACTAAGAAAATCAAGAACCCTATTGGGAGAGGCTCTGGAATTTCACTCAATGGTCCAAGATTAAAATGTTTAAATGGTTGATCTTACACAAGAAGACACTAACCTAGGATAACCTAACAAAAAGAGGATTCAATGGACCCTCAATATGTCATCTGTGTGAAATCCAGGAAGAAACGACTAATCACCTCCTAGATGAGTGCAACTATACAACCGAGATATGGGATTGGGTGGCTATAATTTACCATAAGTCAAATAGGGTAAGGGGTGATATCAGAGCCACAATTAAGAACTGGAAGGAGATGTATAGCAATAATGAGGTGGTTAACCTGTGCTGGGGGCTAACTTCGGGGATGGTAATATGGGCGATTTGGAAAGAAAGAAACAAGAAAATTTTTAGGAATGAAAGCCAACTGACCTCTAGGATAAAGGATATTATTATATCCCAAATAAGAGAGATAGTGCCGAGCTTTAACCTTAACAATTCCAAAAATCCGAAATCAAGCCAACATCTAAGAATTCTGGAAATGTTTCATTTGAAAGAATGGAGCCTTAACATACCTGCGACCCGAGCTCCATATATACAGGTTGGATTCAATACCTGGTTTCCTCCTCTGACAGGTTTCATCAAGTTGAATTTTGATGGGGCATCGAAGGGAAATCCTGGATTGGCAGGAGTTGGCAGAGTAGTAAGAGATAATGGAGGGATCATCATATGCCTATATGTCGGGAGCATAGGTAACTCTACAAATAATGCAACGGAGTTTGGAGCTCTGGAACTAAGCCTGAAAATTCTACGTAGAGAGGGCATGGCGAATGTCATAGTGGAGGGAGATTCGACACTGGTCATCAATAGAGAGAAAAAATTCAGTATGGAACCAAGGTCAGAAAGGTGATAAGGCATTGGTGTCTAGCGTACTCCCTTCAAAGAATCAGGAAGCACCTGCAAACCTTGAACACGATAGAGTTTAGATGGATTCGCAGGTCGGCTAATGTGTTGGAAGACATGCTAGCCAACGAAGGAGTGAACAATAAAGGATATGTGCTATATGAGGTTTGGTCCAGAATTCCAAGGGGGTCAACTTAGATTGGACTGCATCCACTTGGCGGAACAAGATCATGGTGGCATCTTCAGGGACGATGGTCACATCAGGGATGAAGTGGGGCTCTCTGGCCCGACGTGGGACCCAGGAGACATATGATGGTCACAACACCTGGCCCCCAGCTATCATGTGGGAACAAGACAGGAAGAAAGTGGGTAGAATGATAGAAGTATAGAACAAAAGAAAGGATATAGAAGATAGTGCGGGAGAGAGGTCAAGTAGCAGGCCAGAAATTCATGATGAGATAAGGGGTTTGGAGATGGTGGTAATTAAGGGAGGGTCACTGACCCCCAGAACAAGTATGGGACCTAGAGCATCCAGATAAAAAGATAACAGGGATAGAATCAAGGATCAAGGAAGCAATTGTAGCATAATGGCCCAATATGCCTTACCCGATAATAAGGAGGGTCGAGCTCACCACCTCCGACCAGAATTAGTAGAAGGTACAAGTAATTAGAAGAGGGACCATTATAACAAGAAGAGATGTAGTTAGGGCTACAACCGAAAGGGTTTAGCTAGTGGTGAAAGGTATAGTCTCAAGCTCAGGTCGGTTAAGGGGAGACACAGAGTGAGGTACCAGGAGAAAGGTCATAGTAGAGATTCATGTAGTAATAGGGGAATGTTGTGTATGAAACATACCCAAAGAAAGAGAATTCCCCAGGGGAAGGAGATCCCAGAAAGCTTGAGGCGTCTGATGAGAATCGAGCAGGCTGTGAGAGATGCAGCGAACACG
>JASDQU010437186.1:50054-70104 GCA_032191745.1 Picea mariana | reverse complement strand
TCGAGTTTGGTAAAGTATTGAACACCACTCAATTCATCCAAGAGGTCATCAATGAAAGGAACGAGAAATTTGTCTTTGATAGTGAGTTTGTTGAGGGTGCGAAAATCAGCACACATATCCCAAGTGCCTTCTTTCTTGAGTACCATTACCACAGGAGAAGAATAGGGGTTTGTACTAGGATGGATAACACCCGCTTCAAGAAATTATTGAACAATTTTCTCAATTTTATTCTTCTGGGAAAAGGGATGATGATACGGGCGAACAATGGGAGGAAGACTATCTGGCATGAGAGGAATGGAATGATCATGGATGCCAAGGGAAGGGGGAAGTCCCTAGGGAGTGGTAAAAACAAATTGGTGTTGAGATATTATAGATTGGAGGTCGAGATGCACATAGGGTGTCTCAATGGCTTGACTGGAGTGGAGTTGGGTGATAATGTCTGAATGACCCTTTTTTAGGAGCTTTTCCATTCAATGGGAACTGATGATCTCAGGGGATTTTGTTGTGATACCTTGGAACTTATATTGTTGTCCCTCATGTTGGAATTGCATGGTCAATTCCTTAAAATCCATGAGAATTGGGTTTAGAGTGTGTAACCATTCTGCATGAAGAAAAATGTCACAATATCCCATGTCAATATCAAACATATGAGATTTCAGGTGATACTGACCAATTTGGAGCCACAAATTTTCAAAGCGTCCCCCACATTTCTTGGAACCGCCATTAGCAATCATGATTTGAAAATTATTGACTGCATGGATATAGAAATTGATTTCTTGGGAAATGTGGTGATGGATAAAATTATGGGTTCTACCACTGTCAACTAGGATGGTGACTTTCTGATTCTTAATGTAACCAATTAACTTGAGGGTTTGGGGAGCAGAGAAGCCAGTGAGGGAATTTAGTGAAATTGTCATTTCAACTTCTGGTGGATCAGAAGGTGGAGTCAGATAAACTAGTGGTGGTAGCTCGGTCACAGGGGAAACATTTGCCTCCTCTTCAGAAACATCATCAGAAATGGCCATAAAAATATTTTGTTCCTTACACTTGTGCCCTGGAAAATATTTTTCATCACAATTATATCAAAGGCCCTTGAGTTGGCATTTATCCATTTCATCCCAGGTTAATTTTTGGATCTTGAGGAGAGTTGCAAGAGGAGCTAGATTGGTGGGTTTAGGGTGAGAAAGAAAGGAGGGTTTTTTGGTCAAGGAGGAGACAATTTGTTGTGCTTCCTTGGCTCAATTAGTAGCTTCCAACCAATTATGGGGGATTTCCATTAGGACGTGAGCACCTATTTCATGTTCTAGGCCACTAATAAATCATTCCATGAAGAAGGCATTTGACATGCTCTCCGTTCTGAAATCCAAGTTCTCAAAGGTGGTGAAAAAGTATTCCACTATCCCATACTTTTTCAACTTGGTCAAACAACCTAAGTGGTGGGTTTCAGATTCAAATCATTCATAAAGCTCTACAACAAATTGTGTCCAAGCAACATACCCTTAGTTTACCTTTCTACTCCATTGCCACCAATGCTAGCATTCTGGATCTAGATGGAGGATACTGTAACAAAGTTTGTCCAACTCATCAGTAATTCCATGTAAAGAGAAATAATGTTCCATTTGAGTGACCCAACCTATGGGATTTGAGCCATCAAAATTTTTCACCTCAATTCTGGGAAGGTGTGGGTCTTGAGGAAGGTGATTGGAAGGAATACCTTGGAAATGGGAAGATTCTTTGTCTTCATGATAGGAAGGTTGTTTAGAAGAGGTAGGGTTCAAGGAGCGACTCATCAATTGGTTGAGTGTGTCTTTGATGGTGGCACATTGGTCCTAGAGGATCTGAATGGAGGAATTGAGCTTTCTAATGTTGGAATTGAGAGTCTTGATGTTCTTCTTATTCTATATGTTGTCGAAAATCAAGGTATTAAGTTATTTTCCACTGGTGTTGTTCATTTTTTGAGAGGAAAAATACGGGCAGGTGGGTCCACATTGAAAAATAAATTATAGGTGAGGGGTATCACGAAAGACGAGAAAAAGAGAGGAATAAAATGGGATGGGTGGAAAATAAGGCTGTTGGTAAGGGTGGGTGGGAAGACATAGAAAAATGCTGACAAGTGATAGGTACCATGGCGATTAGGGAGAAAAGGGGAATCCAATGGGATAGGTCCCAAACAAGGGTGTCGAGAAGAGGTCGGTTCCATGGGAAAACAAATTATTAAAAATGATAGGTACCATGAAAATCAAGGGGAAGAGAGGAATCCAATGGGATAGGCCCCGAATAAGGGTGTCGGCGAGACCATTATACTTTTTGTTTTCTTTTCTTTTATTTTTTTTTGCATAGTTATACTCTGGCCTAAAGAATACTAAAGTGACAACTTACCCAAATTATTAACAGGAAAATTGTGTAGGAATGCAGAATGTAGGAGGTAGGGTTGCGTGAAAACAAATCTCTTCTTTTATTTTTATGTTCTATTCCTTTCCCAAGGATTAGGGTTTCTAGGGTTCCTATAGACAAGGGTTTTCCCTGTGCTATAGCTCTATGATATACATGTGGGGTTGAACAGTAGTACATGACCCAGTATCTCAAGGAACCAACTAAGGAGGCTCGACCATACCCTTAGTCGTACTACCTGATTACCCAGGTACTAGAGAGTATCTTCGAGAGTGTTGTTCTTGGTGTCACTATAGCAGTCAAGTGACCAATTAACTAATCTAGAGTTGGTTTCAGGAGACCTAGGGAACTCCTGATATACCTATCGATACTTGGGAGTGATGGTCATGTACATATTATGTCTAATGTGATACTACTTGATGGGTACCAACATGGGTTATAGAGGTTTCCAATAAGGCGAAACGTTTGTTTCTAGACAACCCCATAAACCGTTTGTATTTCCTACATGTAGTCTTCCCCACCGTAGGTTGACCTGCTAAGCGATAGATATTTGTGCTTTAAAGACATCGGTAGTACATTTCTCTACCCTAGAAAAAAAATTCCCACAATTTTCACAAAGGAAAGTGTTTTGATACCACTTGTTAGGTGCCATATCTATTATATTAAGTAGAAAACGGAAACACTGCAAAAAATACCAGCGAAACAACAAAATTGTAGAGAACCACAACAAAAAATGATACGTTTATTGATAGGAAGAAATGTTGATCCGGATTTAGGAGTAGAACAAGCTGATTAATAGACTAAATACAATAAACACAGATATAGGAAGAATAACACAAATATTCAGTGAACAATATCTTCTATTAAATAATGAAATAGGTTGAAGTTGTAAAACTGCAAAAATGGAACTTGCTCGAATGGTGGTAGCTATCTCTCAGAAGAGATGTGGTTGCTACGTCTGAGCAGAATAGATTACAATGAGGATCCATAGGCCCTTTTCATAGTACTCATGAATTCCAAAACCCTAGACATCCAAAAACCTAACCCTAGAAGGTGAAACGCCAAAAGTTATGTGGGCCCTATGGGTAAGTTGGTGTAATTTGGTACCTCAACTTCCTAGGATCATAAATTTTGCAAATGACCTCCTATTTAGGTGCGTGATAGCCTGTTGGAAAGGTATTTCAGAGAACTACACATTCCACCATCAAAATTTGACTCTGTCTATAGTTTGACTATGGCGAGCCAAAAAAATAATGTTTAGGGCCCCAAAACATCCCTGAAAGTACAGCAAGATGTGATGACATGAAAACATACAAAATAAGCCATTTGGATTAGGCGAGAGGCCACCCATATCCACCTGGATAATGTGTGAGGCTTCAGACAGCCCCAAAAGTGTATAACTCACAATTATAAAGCAGTAGAGAAAGATGTGTTGAACAAAAATGGACACGAGGAGCTAGTTGGAATAGGTGGGTGGCCACCAATATCCATCTAGATCAATCCTCCCCCCTTAGGAAGCAATGGTCTTCATTTCATTGAGTTCCCCCATTAGGTGAGGAAACTTCTGCTCGATTTTGCCTCGAGTGAGCCGCTTTCCTTGGTGTAGGAGTTGCCCTACCTTGACAACCCGATAAACCTAGATCCGTTGTTGGTGAGTGCCCTTGACCTGTGTGTCCACAATATGATCGGTGGATGCTTGTTCCATGCAGTCAGGGTTGAGCTCTGTTGGTGTCAGTTGTTAGGCGATCTCATAGGTGTCCAATAATGGTGGAAAATACAGCCAAAGGAGGCCCACATTGAATATTGGATGCAGACCAAGGAAGGGTGGAGTGNTGGTGTGGTACCCTGTATTTATCATGGTGTTGCTTGTACTTAGCATTGGATTTCTGCAAAAACTCCTCGACCTATTGGCGGATGTGTTGAATCCGCTCAATGAATCTGGTGGCTTTGTCGATTGCAAACTGATTGGGGGAAGATTATGTCTGTGCGGTGGCAAGAGGAAGTGCAACATCAATGGGTCCCAATGGTTGGAATCCCAGACCCACCTGAAATGGGTTATGGCCGGTGGAACTATGGAGACCCTTGTTGTAGCTATGTTGGACATATGGGAGACTCTCGTCCCATGTACGAGGATGCTTAGAATTGTACATGCACAGGATGTGCACAATCATATGATTGACAACCTCAGTTTGGCCATCATTTTGGGGGTGGAAAGAAGTGGATTTTGTGAGCTTGGTGTCCAACAAAGACCAAAGACTTGACCAAAAGGTGTTGAGGAACCTGTTGTCTGGGTCAAAGATGATGGTATGTGGTATCACAAAGTGAAACCAAAATCGTTCAAAGAAGATCTTGGCAGTATCTTCCCCTATGACATTCTTATTACAAGCTATGAGGATGGCCATCTTCAAAAACTGATCAACGACCACAAGCACACAGTCATTTCCATGCTTGGTGGATGACAAATGAGACATATAATCCATGGATATGGATTCCCACGGATTCTCAGGTATAGGAAGAGGGGTGTATAAGCCTTGCTTCTTGATGGGCGGCTTGGAAATGGCACAAGCATTGAAATATCTGATATATTTGTTGACGTCCTATCAAATTTTTGGCCAATAAAAATGTTTTTGAAGAACAACCACAGTTTTCTCTATGCCAAAATGTCCTGCCACCCGACTGTAGTGGGCTTCCCAAATCAACTTTGCACGCTCGCTTGTAGGAACATAGAGATGGCTCAGGTGGCATAAGAGTCTGTACTGAATGTGAAAATCAGTGACAGTGGTGCCTGTACCCAAGAGCTAATATGTGGTTGCGAAATCCAAATCTTGCTAGTAAAGTTGGGGCCACTTCGATGTTTCATATCCACGAGAATGGAGCACAGTGGTAAGTGCATCCACAAGAGGCCGACTGAGGCATTCAATGATAAGATTGGAGATACTTGTCTTATACTTGATGTTGAGATGGAACTGTTGCAGGTAGGTGGACCACTTCTAATGGCGGTCGTTCTGTGATTTCCCCCGTGTCTATATGAACTGCAAAGGCTTGTCATCAGTGTGTATGATCGTCTCTTTCCCCAGAATGTAATCTTTCCATTGACGACAGGCTTGTACAATGGAATACATTTCCTTATCATAGTTAGGGTGTTTTCAGACAGTATCGGAGAGTGTCTCACTATGGTATGCCATTGGATGCCCATGCTGAGTGAGAATTGTGCCCACAGCATAGTCATATGCATCAGTCTCAATCTTGAATGGTTGATGTAGATTGGGAAAGGAGAGTACTGGAGTTGAGCACAAATGATGTTTTAGATCTTCAAATGCTCATTGTTTCTCCTTCCCCCACATGAACTTGGCCCTACCACTACCCTTGGTCACCTGGCTGAGGGCCCAAGAAATATGGGAGAATCCCAACACAAACCGTTGGTAAAAATTGGCAAGTCCCAAGAAGCTCCAAAGATCGGTCAGTGTGGTCAGGGCTGGCCAGTCATGGATGACTTGGATCTTAGCTGGATCAACATGTACCCCATGCTCATCAACATTTTATCCCAGGTATTGGACCATGTTCATGCCAAAAGATCATTTTTCCAAGTTGGCATAAAGCTTGTGCTGTCACAGAGTGCTCAAAACCTGTTGAATATGTCACATTTGATCCTCCCATGTTCTACTGAAGATGAGGATGTCATCCAAATATACTACCACAAAGGAGTTAGTGAAGGGTCTCAATACATCATCCATCAACCTCATGAAAGTGGTTGGTGCATTTGTTAATACAAAGGGAATGACTAGCCATTCGTAGAGACCTTCTTTAGACTTGAAGGTTGTCTTCCATAAAGAAGTTGGTTTGATGGAAACCTTATGGTAGCCAGACTTCAGGTCAATCTTGTTGAAGAACTTTGCCCCCTTGAGTTACTTAAGAAGGTCATTGATCCTGGGAATGGGGTAGTGGCTCCTGACTGTGATTTTGTTTAAGGCTCTGTAATCAATGCAGAGTCGCCAAGTCCTGTCCTTCTTCTGCACCAATACAATCGGGCTTCCTCAAGGGGAGGAGCTAGGTCTGATGTGCCCCTTTTGAAGAAGCTCTTGGATCTGACGCCTGATTTTGTCATTCTCCATCAGTGGGCGCCGATAGACTGGTCCATTAGGTAGAGGTGTATCGGGGGTCAGATCAATTGGATGCTTGACTTGGCAGTGTGTCGGTACCCCTGTAGGTGAGACAAAGATTTCTTTGTATTCTTCGACGATCTCGTCCACTTGATTCTACTACAAAGAGAGGCGTTGTGTAGAGGCCACAGATGTGGTGGAGACCTTCTGCTTACTGTGAGCATGGATCACAAAGAATATGAACTTCCCGGTCTTTGAAATGACCTTACTACATTTCTTAGAAGAGATCAAAGAAATAACAGTAGGCGGTTCCACCTCTGGGATCCTGTACAATTGTCTACCCAAAGTAATAATAACACTGCGGGGTCTAGACTCATACACAGCATGATGCTTCCACAAATATGGTTGTCCTAAAAGAACATCACAAACTTCAATGTGAGAAATATCACATGGTACCTCATCTTTGAAAGGCTTGATGTCATAGGACAGATGACATTATTGGCTGACATGGAGATCTCTTCCTTGACGAAGCCAACCGATGGTGTAGGGATACAAGTGTGGTTTCATTGACAGGTTCAAACGCTTGACGACCTCTACTGAAATCAGGTTATTCTAACTACCGCTGTCGACTATGAAGTGAATCGAAGTCCCCTTGACCCACATCTGCGAGTGAAAGAGGTGTTCCCCTTCCTCTGGTTCTTCTAGTTCTCTTGGCCAGACCTTGGTGGTAGCGACCGTGGCACTGGGTTCAGCATCGATAATTCACTTCCCTCCTTCAAGATTTGAATCAGAATCAAAATCTGCCTCTGAATCGGAAGCCTTCATCTCATCCATGAGGGACTGCTTGAAGCGGCATTCGTCGGTGTTGTGCCAAGGACTTTTATGGTACTCACACCATTTTCCCGTGTCCTTCTTTGTCTTCTCATTTCCCTTGTTTTGTTTTGACTTGGACGGATCGTCCTAAGGGCGGCCATCGTGACTTGGTCTCCTGCTGTGTGGGTTGGGGTTGCCTTTGCCCTGCTTCGGCTGTGAGGGGTTTTCAGATCCAAACTCTCATCATTTATGCTTAAATTTCTTTTCAATTTTGACAGCATATCTATAATTTGTGCCCAATGAGGTGATGTCCAGGAACTCCATTTATGTTTGAATGTATCTATGCAAACAACCGCGGTATTTGAGCACCAAATGATGCTCATAATATTTGATACCCAATTTGGTGCAGAGGTATGGAAAATATTGATGAAGTCTGGTTCTGTCTGGTCCCTTTCTTGACGTAGGGTGGTCCATCTGGTGTACTGGTCCTCGTAGCTTCCAACATGGTAGTATTGTTCTTTAATAGCGTCCCGGAAGGAATCCCATGTAGGGGCCACCACAAAAATTACAGATTCCTCCACGGCCCTTTGCTTAGAGTAAGTATCCCACCGGTCTTTAACATGGGAATGGCCTTGAGGAGTTCAAAAGTGATATTTTCCTGATCGAAAAAATTGTGGACCGAAAAATATCCTTCGAGCAGATTCAACCATTTATCTACAGCATCCACATCTATCAGTCCTTCAAATAATGGAATATCAAAATTTACCTCTACCTTGAAGGGGGTTGCATGACCGCCTGATGAAGATGCTTCCCTCGTGGGCAACCGTTGAAGGATTTGCACAATGTTTCCCATCATTTCGTTCCTTTGTCGCGCGAGGGATTCCTCGAGCAACATTTTAATAGGATCTTCTGCTCCATCATATTTCTTTTCGTCTCCCATGGGTTTTTTTTGGGCTCAACACGGACGATATGGTAATGGATCGATTGGTTTGAGTCCCAACTTCTTGTACGCAGACCTTGTCAGGGACATGCAAGAAGAAAAATAAATGAAGAGCATACCGCTCTGATACCACTGATCTGGATTGAGGAGAGGAACGAACTGATTAACAGACTGAATACAATAAACACAAAGATAGGAAGAATAACATAAATATTTAGTGAATAATATCTTCTATTAAATAATGAAATAGGCTGAAACTGTAGAACTATAGAACTGAAACTTTCTCGAATGGTGGTAGTTATCTTTGAGAAGAGATGTGGTTGCTACGCGCATTCGTCTGAGCAGAATGGATTACAATGAGGCTCCATAGGCTCTTTTCATAGTACTCATGAATGCCGAAACCCTAGACATCAAAAAACCTAACCATATAAGGTGAAACAACAAAAGTCATGTGGGCCCTATGGGTAAGTTGGTGTAATTTGGTACCTCAACTTCCTAGGGTCATAAATTTTTCATACGAATTTTGTTTTAGGCACGTGATAGCCCATTGGAAATGTCTTTCAGAGAACTACACATTCTACCGTCAGACTTTGACTCTGTCTACATTCTAATTGTGGTGAGCCAAAAAAACAATGTTTAGGGCCCCAAAACAGCCATGAAAGTACAACAAGATGTGTTGACATGAAAACATACAAAATAATCCAGTTGGATTAGGCGAGAGGCCACTTGTATCCACCTAGAGAACGTGTGAGGCTTTAGACAGCCCCAGAAGTGTATAAATCACAATTATAAAGTAGTTGTTGGGACAGAGTCAGACCCAGGGTTCAACGCTACAGCAGTGCACCAACAAAACCCTAACTATCGGCCCTTTCGGCAACACCTGCGAAGCAGATGAAGTCTCACCCGAGGTAGAGGCAGGGGTGGTTGCAAGACTTAGGTGTCTGCAGCCTTAGCTGGGACACATATATGTGATTGTAATACTTAATAGAGCACTTAGCACCGACAGTTCATCAATATTTAACCAATATCTACTTCGCAGATAAAACAAAGCATCGCATCATTCATCTAGATCTGATGTATCTAAGAATATTCAAGCACTAACCACATTCACATAGGTCATATCTATATCCATATACAACATTAGTACAATGCATAACCAGATCTATCTATCTATATCAAGCACTTATCAAGTAAAGACATAAACACATCAACACATCGCACAAAGCAGAGCAACACAACATATATGTGGTTCACCCCCACCCTGGGGCTATGTCCACCAACTCTTCTTCTTTATTGTCTTCAGTCAATCAATTACATGCACAGAGCCACAAAATCCTACTCCACATAGGACAAGAGATCTGCATGCACCTCACCAGATCCACCTTCCCCAAGCTAGGTTACAGCACTAAGCCTTCTACACTCACTTGCACTCAGCTTTGCAAGCTTCACACAGTATGCACAGATCTCTTACAATCCTTCGATCACATAGATCTAGCACTTAGCCATCTGTCTAACATCACATAGATATATTCTCTATATATCCTTGTATTGCCTAGACATCTATATATACATTACAAAATAGGCCTGAACATGGGTAAACCCATGGGCCGACATCCCATACCCGTTACATAATGTCAATCCAAAAAAGAACCCAAAAAGGGACCGAGATCCCGTGATCTCTGTATTCTCGTTGAAGAAGATATGATGATTTTACCTGGAACACATGTTTAAGACTAATAATAGGACTAGTCAGAAACCCTGTCTTCCACAGGGTGTATCTCCAAAATTATAATGACCTAGAAGCTGAAATTTTTATTGCATATACCTTGATATGTCCTCTAAATAACATCCAAGTTTTTTGGTCTAAATTGTCCCAAAAGAAAAAAATTATAGTGAAAATTCTAAGATGATTTTCTTGGAAAATAAAAACCCTAGGATCAATACTTTGATACCAATTATTATGATCCAACGCCTYAAAAATGATAAAAAAAAATCAATGAATTATAGTCCACTTCGAGGGGGAAACCTCATTTAAAAATATATCCACTTCATAATACAATATGAGTTGAGATAAGATAATCCTAAGACTAGGTCTCCTTAGTATATATATAGGAGACAAAGGGTACAATTATAAAGAAAGGGTGAGATGAAGGAGTTTAGAGCCTACATATAAATATAGCAAAAGAAATTTAATAATTGAAATAAGGGGTTTTATACATAACATGGGCTTTGTATGGGGCTTTGTCTAGGGCTTAACAAAGGGAAGCATCCACCAACTACACACAACCATTTTCCTTAGGAAGAAAAATATCACATGAAACTTATCATTCTAGCCATTTATATGTCTGGCAAAGCAGTATGCTAATTGTTATGTTGCAGAGGTTGAGTGAAAAAATTGTTGATTTAATAAATCCCTTTGCAATGTTAGGAGCAAAGACATTGAGGGAGAAGTGATGGCCCTCATCAACAAAGGCCATCATTGTTGTTGTGTTTGTAAACAAAGGCATCATGGCTAGATAGTAAATGCTCTCCAAAATTCATTTACTTAATCTCAATATATAATACCACCTAAATTCATGTGATATAGCGTTGATGCCAACCATAATATTTATGAGTAAGTTAGGAAAATATTCAAAAATATTCCTTATATCAATGATGGTTTCATCATCTTTCATACTATATTATTCCGGTAATAATGCATTTATGTGAACAACATAACCTAAGTGAATCCTTGGTTGTCCTTTCAACTATTATCTCTACGAAGTGCATTGATTAGGACGATACCACATACAAGCAAGAAGAGATACTTATCATCACTTTCGTCATTATCTCTTGTAAGGTCTTAATATCTCACCTCTTGTTATTTGGTTGAGAAATGGCTAAGTTCAAAGTTCATCACTTTCGTCATTATCTCTTGTAAGGTCTTAATATCTCACCTCTTGTTATTTGGTTGAGAAATGGCTAAGTTCAAAGTGATTTCATTATCATGTTATATCTTTTTTTTATCTTTGGTTTAAGAATTAGAATTTTTTTGAGTTTGATTTTAAAATGATTGAGTTGTAGTTTGGATGGTTGTGAGAAATGATTATTATTCTTTTCATCCGAATTCAATTTTCATAATGACATAAATAAAATTCATAATAAATATGTTATAATCACTATATTGAAATTTATGTAAAAAAAATAAAATAACTAATTCGTTGGTGTAAAAATAATGATGAAGATAAAGCTTTCAAACACACAAAATTAAAAATGCCGACTTCAGATGAGAGCGCCCAGTTTTCAATGTAATCAGAAAAAATAAAATAACTACTTAGATGTAAAATGATTTGACTTGTAGAAATAATGATGAAGATTTTTAATATCATCAATTCTTCGACACGTTAACCTGAAAAGTTGTCTATAAGTTAAAATTTCAGGCAGATGATAAGGAGAAGTCTTCTGGAAAGTTGTGAGCTTGAAATTCTGTTGATTTTTTATCCTCGTCATCCTCTGTTTCGTCACGCAGGTTTTTTTATTTGGGTTGGGAGCGACCTCGTATTCAACAATTCATGAACTAAATTGTGGATACATTTTGACATTTGATTGTTTTTGTATATTGAACACGGTAAGATAACGACTGTATAGAATGTAATTCTCCTCTGCTTATATAGTTGTGAGAAGTCACATTGATACCACTGTAATTCTCCTCTGCTCTTCTTGTCCCTCTTCCAGTCTCTCTTTGTTTTAAACAGTTTTGAGAAGGCTCATATCACTTGAATTCTCCTCTCCTTTACAGTTCCATTTCCATTTCAACCACCATGCCAGCTCTCTGTTTTGCTTTTCCTAAGCTGTTTCTCCTTTTCATCTTTTTCTCCTGCCCCTCTCACTCATTTCATGATGATAGGCAATCATTGTTGGCATTCAAGAAGCTCATCACCAACGACCCAAATCATTCCATGGCCAATTGGGTCTCTGCCAAGCCCTTGAGCAATTGGGCAGCCGTTACCTGCAGCCGCCGTCATCCACTACGCACTCAACCTCCACGTCAACCTCCGCGTAGTTTAAACGTTTGAATTTTTGGAGTTTTTATGGGTATATTTTCCGATCAATTTTTACTGAAATCCGGTCAAAAATTGTTGGAACTTCATATTTGAGTGATTGAGTCTGTATAATTCGAGTGCCCTGAAGGTTTTTCAGGGTGTTGAATCCATTTATGCATTCAAAAATGAATTTAACAACAGAAAATGGTGATTTAAACAAGATCTGTTTCGATCTATTTCACTGGATTCCGGTGAAAAAGTTCAAAAAATCAAATGTTTAGAAAACGCCCTCAACCTCACTTTCATGGATCTGGGCGGCTTCATTTCTCCTTCCCTAGGTAATTTATCATCTCCGCATACTTGATCTTTCAAACAATGTGCTCCATGGTCATATCCCAACTCAATTGGGACATCTCTTTCGTTTGAGGGAGCTCTAGTTGCTTCGCAATCAATTGGAAGGAAATATTCCAAGTCAACTCAGCAGTTGTAGAGATTTGGTTTAACTGGCACTCTCCTTCAACAAACAATCTCATTGGTGTCATTCCACAACAATTAGGTTTGCTGACCAATCTACAAGTACTATTGCTCCATCAAAACAATCTCATCGGTGTCATTCCACCAGAGTTGGGTTTGCTCACCAATCTACAGATACTATACCTCAATGAAAATGAATTATCAAGGAGCATTCCTAATTCTTTCTCAAATATTTCATATTTGACTGACTTACTAATTTCTACGAACACACTCACGGGCAGCATTCCATAAGAGTTAGGGCTTCTCACCAATTTGCAAATACTATATCTCTATGATAATGGCTTGTCAAGCAACATTCCTAGTTCTTTGTCAAATATATCCACTTTGGATGACTTGGAAATTAACATGAACAAACTCACTGGCAACATTCCACGAGAATTGGGTCTACTCACTAGTTTGCAAAAGCTTTATCTAGATGAAAATGAATTGTCATGTCCCATTCCTAGTGCTTTGTCAAATATCTTTAATTTAACTGAACTATATTTACAGGGAAATCAACTTAGTGGAAACATACCAAAATCCATTGGAAATTGTTCCAAACTTAGAGAACTATGTTTAAACAATAACAAGTTGATTGGGAGCGTGTTGGTAGAGTTCGGTAAGCTATACTTGCACTCTAATGAGCTTGAGACTGGCAGCGCTACAACCATGCCCTTTCTTGTAGCTCTTATGATGCAGACCCCACCCTCTCTTAGGGTCTGTGCAACCTCCCGTTCTAGGATCGTTCACAATCAAGAGCCGAATCGACTCTTAGGGCCCTGTTGAGCCCCCAAATCCTGTACACAGGTCCTTAATTTTCCGTGTGCAGGTCCAAGAATGAACCCGTGGACTCTTACTAAGCCCCTTTTGCTCCTAAAATCAATTCCGGGTCCTAGCCCCCTTTCTCCGGTCAATTCCTCACATGACCGAGGGCTATGAACAAGCGCTAAGAATAGCACATTATTTCAGCGCTTCGGGCTTCGGCGATCTCTGCCTTCCTTTCCCCTTAACTCCGTCGAATACACAAAACTTGCGAACTACCGAAACAAAAGGCAGCAAGATCAACGGTCCTTAACAGGCACCGAGATCGATGACTCAAACTCTCCACAGGGATTCGGCTTCGGCGATTTTCTAACTGCATCCAACGTGCATAACCCTTGCAAAGTGTTGATCGCTAAAGAAGGATGATCTGTCTGATTCTGACGGCTCCTATTACACCACTAGATCGACAGCTTTACGCCTCTTTCGCAACTCCTGGCTTAGGCAATTTCTCCACAACGCCTTTTCACAAATTTCCTGGATCGTCGAAAAGGCACTTACGCCCAAGTATCAAATTGACGGTCCTCAAGCACAGATGGATGGACGACTCAGATTCCTCTCTTTCGGCCTTCGATGGTTTCTTTTGGTCATCCACACGACACGACCCTTTATATCTCCCGACGTCGAAACACTGAACGATTTCTCCTTCCTCCACGTGTCTTCGCTCGATCGATGGTCACGATGAGCTCCGTCGTTCGGAACTCCAGGTGTCATCAACTTGACCCAACATATAACTCTGTCCCTCTGGAGTGCTAAACCTCCGGAGCATGGGATCTGTCGCCACGTGTACACTGCAATCAAGGGCTATGATTAACTTTGGGGGTTCTCACAACTCTATACTTGTGTCTCCTCCGAAGTGCTAATATTCCGAACTTTCGGATCCGCTGACACGCATCCCGGCTGATGGACAGTCCAGATCCTCTTCTGATTCTCATGACTTCGGGAATCTCACACCCTTTTGCAGTTGTGCTCCACTTCCTCTCGGATGGCCTGTCTTCCGAGCCTCCTCCAATCTTCTGCCACATGGCCAAAGCACCGACGGTTCAGATGCACTCCGCTGACACGAGGCTTTGGGAGTTCTAGACTCTTGAGGCCTTTTACCTATGTTCCTTCAGAGTACTATATCTTCGAACCACGCCTTATCTGCTACCATGTGTACTCTACGCCAACGGCCATCATGCGCTCCGACCTTCAGTGCTTCGGGAACTTCCGCACTTCAACAACTCTCGCCCAAGTTCCTCCAGAGCTTCAAGTCTCCGAACTTCACGATCTAACACCACGTGTCCTTACCTGTCGATGTCTAGGATCAGCTCCAGTACTTCAGAACTTTGGGAGTTTGCACACCTCTTCAACCAATTTCCTCCGAAGTACTATACCTTCGAACCTAACAATCTATAGACACGCATCCCTCTACTATTCGAGCCTTGTTGAGCCCCCAAATCCTGTACACAAGGCTCTTCAACTACAACAAACTATACCTCCATCCCTCCGGAGTACCAAGTCTCCGGACTACGGGATCTAACGCCACATGTCTCCTACATCTGACAACCCAGATGTACTCTGCTCTTCAGGGTTTTGGGAGTCTTCAACGCTCCTGCACCTATGTTCTCCCAGACTATCGATCTTCTAGATACGCTCGAATTTGTGGACACGTGTCCTTGTTGACGGACGGTCCCGATTGATTTCGGACTTCAGGACTTTGGGAGACTTGTCTCCTCTATGCCTAAATATAGAAAACCCCCAGACTTGTGAAGTCTGAAGGATATTGAGGGTTAAAACCATGCAAATTACCTAGATCTGACGACTGTCGATCCACTCGCTCAGATCCTAAGGCGGGGATCTGTCCTTCTCCTCAGCGTGCTCCTCTTCTACCTGGAATTTGATCAAATAGTCTAGATCACTTCCAACAACAGATCCGACGACGGTTGTAGCTCCCCTTTATGTCTTGGTTACACTTTCCTTTCGATGAAGGATTTTCTCAAATCTTTTCCAAAGACTCGGCCTTTGATCCTTCTCCTTGGAAAGACTACTCCTCAGCCTGCACTACACCTCCTGAACTTGAAATGATTTAAAATTCAAAGGGGCTCCGCCCTTTGAACGTTTCCCTCCTGTAGGGATGTCAACTTGGCCTTTACTCATGTTCCTAGAAAACGCTACTCCTCCTGAGTTTTGAGCTTGAAATAGGCTCACTTGTGTACACCTTGCACTTCCTCCACAACCTGAACCTTAAAGGGTTCTCAACCTTTGCACTCCCTGTAGATAATTTATGCCCAATGGCACTAACTCCCTTGAGATTTGAACTTACTCAATTTTTTAAGTGTCTCGGCCTTTTTTCTCCTTAAAAGGAAATCTTGTGCCCTCCTGGCACCTGCTCAATGCACTCCTTGCAGAGTTGTCAAAGTGTTCAACAACTCTGAACTTTGCACTCCTTGCGCTCTCTATGCAGACTTGCATTGCTCCTCCTGAGATTTACATTTTGGTGTGCCCTCTTGGCAACCTTCTCCCAGAACTCGAAATAGAGTTCTCACGCACTCGTTGTGCCTGCTCGATGCACTCTTTGCAAATCCTTTAGAGTATTCAGTAACTCTGGTATGTCTTCATCAGAGTGTTTAATAACTCTGATAGGCCTTCCCTGACACTATTTTTCCTTTCTGAGTTTACAATTGTTCTGGTATGCCCACCTGGTACGCTCTTCTTTGAACTCGAAAGAGAGTTCAAGCGCACTCCTTGCACTGGCTTCACAAATTTTTATCTAACTCTGGTGTGCACTCCTTGCACAAGTCTAAGATCCCATAACTACTCAGAATCTACAGATAGGGAAATCTATCTAACTCCTACAAAGGGAACAAATATGCATCTAACAGCATCCACACATATACACAAAAAACATTCAGAAAGTAAACATTCATCACACATAAAAACACAGACACCTCATATGCAAGAAAAACTTCTTTTGTATTAATTATGAATGCTTTTGTACAAATATTTACAAAGGCTGGACTGCAACAGAGTCTTCAACACTTTCTCTCCTCTCCTCTCTTGAGCTCTCTCTCTCTCGCTCATCCTAATTCTTTAATGAATTTTGATACAAGAGATCTTTTTACAAAAGAGGGGCTTCTCGAGCCTTCCCTCCATCTGCCTACTTACATTGAATTGCATTCAATTACAATCAATGGACAACTAGTCCGAACTAGGCCTAAACCTATCTACCTGTCAACCATTAAAAGCAACTTCACATGCAACATGTACAAAGGCACATGGCTTGGCTTTCCTTGAGCCTTACAACATTTAATTCCATTTAATTGTATTTAAAAGATTTTAAATTTAGGCTCAAAATGAGGGGGTCGACGCCTCTCTTTCCTCGGAACTCATTCCTCCTTATGCACTGATGCACTGGCTTGCTGGCACTTGATGAGGTGGAGCGATGCTCCTGCATCATCTTACAAATTGTTCTCACCTAAAACAACTAGAATTGAGCCACAATAAATTCGATGGTGTTTTACCCCTTTCCATAGGTAGACTTTCAACCAATTTGTCTTACTTGTCATTAGCAGACAAAAAAATATAAGGAAACATCCATCCACATATCAACAATCTTACCAGCCTATCTTTTATAGATTTAAATGGAAACATTCCACCATTAGGACACCTTGAAAAATTAGAAAGATTGTATCTAAGTAACAATAGATTAGAAGGAATCATCCATGATGACTTTGAACAATTTCAACATCTTGGTCTCTTGGACATGAGTGGAAACTTACTCATTGGAAAGATTCCCAAATCCCTTGCACTTCTTAAACAACTAAGAAGACTTTTCCTTCATCACAACCAGTTATCGGGAAGCTTACCTTCCAACTTGGGAAATTGTATACATTTGGAACTGCTTGACTAGTCTCACAATATACTCACTGGAAGCATACCATGAGAAGTTGTTCAACTTTATAATCTATAGTTCTATTTAAATTTGTCATGGAATTCGTTAGAAGGCTACTTGCCCATGGAGATTGGTAAAATTTCAAAGGCTCAAGCTATAGACATTTCTTCCAATCAATTGACTGGGGTCATTCCACCTACACTTGGAAGCTGTAGTGAACTAAAATCATTGAATTTATCTCAAAATGCTTTCCAAGGCTCTATTCCAGATTCACTTGGAAATTTACAGAGTTGTATGAACCTAGATCTCTCTTCCAACTCCTTATCAGGTACAATACCAGTTACTCTTGAGAAGTTGAAAATACTTTAGTACTTGAATTTGTCTTTCAAAAATCTCACAGGGGAAATTCCAAAAGGAGGTTTTCTTGCAAATCAAACAATTGTCATGTCTTTAATTGGAAATATTGGCCTTTGTGGACCACAAGTTTTCAAGTTACCTGCATGTCCAACAACAAGAGGTCATTTTTCATTTGTGAAAAAAATATTATTTCCATTGAGTGGAGATGTTGCTTTTATACTATGTTGTGTACTTTTGGGACTCCTTTGGAAAGGGAATGTGCATATGCAAAATTTTGATTTGTTGCGAGCTGTTTTCGAAAGGTTAGAGTACCAAAGGATCTCATATCAAGAGCTACACATAACAACTAATGGATTCTCATAAGCCAACTTGTTGGGAAAAGGTAGATTTGGATTAGTTTATAAAGGAATTTTAAGCAATGGCACACTTGTTGCTATGAAGGTTCTCCAGTTACAAAATGACCATTCTGCAAAGAGTTTTAAGGTAGAATGCAATGTCTTGCAAAAGGTTCGACATAGGAATTTGGTGAAAATCATCACCTCATGCTCCAACCTCCATTTCAAAAGTTTGGTGTTCCAATTTATGTCTAATGGAAGTTTAGAGAATCATTTGTATCCTAATATAGATGAAAACAATGGTGAGGACATGTGTGAATTGAGATTGCAAAAAAGATTAGACATTGCCATAGATGTGGCTGATGCCATAGAACATCTGTTGAAATAATGTAACTGCAAAGTGTATTCTGATTATTATTTGATATATTATTCATTGGATCAATCCCCATTGTGGATTGATCATGTTGGCTATTGTAAAAGACCAAATCCCCTTTTGCAGATTGGTCATAATGTAATTGTAATAGGATAAAGAAGAAGTCGGCCCCAGGATATATCAAAGAGGCCCCAGAATATAATAAAGGTGGTTATAACCACCCAGAAGAAGAAGTCGGCCCTGCCAATGAAAAGACACTTTCACACGTGCCAGATTTGTATAAATAAGGAGGCTAGCGCATCACTTAGACACACACTCACTTGTTCATTGAGAGACAAGTTTCGAAGCTGTAGTTGGAGAAGAGAGAGAGAGAGAGAGAGAGAGAGAGAGAGAGAGGCGCATCTTTGGGAGAGGACTTTTTGTAATTGTTTGAGTTATCTCTTGGCATGGTATTAGCTATCTATAATAAGGAAGTTTTGTTGGGTTTTCTTCCCCATGAGGGTTTCCCAGGATAAATGATGTGTCTCTTGTGATTTTGTATTTGTCAGTGACTCTATCTTATGCTATTGTTATCTATTAAAATGCAAAGAACTATAATAATGGCTTAAACATTAACATGGTATCAGAGCCAAGCTGAAGAGAGCATCTTTCACAAGAGAAAAGTGAAAAATGTCACTGTTGTCGTACATGCAAATTAGGGATTTTTTTGGTGAGGTATTTCAGTCCTAAAACCATCTAGAAAAGTGTGCCCTCCCTCAAGGATCATTTTGGCACCTTCAGCGCAACTTTTTAGTGGCTAGATCTCCCGGAAAGTGAAACCCTAGTTTCACAAAGTGCCAGAAGTACCAGAAAACCAGAGTACTAGAAGTACCAAAAGTACCAGAGTACCAGAGGTA
Organism: Picea mariana; assembly: GCA_032191745.1. NCBI lineage: Eukaryota > Viridiplantae > Streptophyta > Pinopsida > Pinales > Pinaceae > Picea > Picea mariana. Next base: position 50,671 of record JASDQU010437186.1, on the reverse strand, counting down.
CCAGAAAACCAGAAACACCAGTCCAGAAATCTGCAGATCAAGTTTGGAGGGGTAAAAGTTAGATTTTCTTAGATCCAAGCACACCAGGCTACTTGCCTCAGCCAAGTGCACCTCCTGGTAAGTTCAAAATTTGATTTTGAACACTTTCATTTGTTGGACACTTTCCCAGCTTCAGGTAAAAGATGTTTGCAAGCGTTAAGATTGATGACAAGCTAGAAGGTGTGGAAAACTTCCATGCCTGGAAGTATAGGATTGGCCTCATTCTTGCAGAGAATGAATTAGCAAGATTCATCAAAGAAGAAGTGTCGGAGCCCGACGATGCTGCAGGAAAAGCAAAGCACCAAAAGGACACAATCAGGGCCAAAAGAATCATTGTAGATTCAATCAAAGATCACCTGATTCCCTGTGTGTCATCAAATAAGACTCCGAAAGAAATGTTTGATGCCCTAAACAGACTATATGAAGGAAAGAATATAAATTGGAAGATGAATCTTAGAACTCAGCTCAAGAATACAAGAATGCAAAAGGGAGAATCAATCCAAGAATACTTCTCCAGAATATCCCAATTCAAAGAACAACTAGAAGCAATCAGAGATACTATAGATGAAGACGAACTT
>JASDQU010437186.1:13565-30114 GCA_032191745.1 Picea mariana | reverse complement strand
TTATCTCCGACCATGGTGTGGTTGTGTTGTGAACCTGACCCTTGAGGGGGGCTAGGTGGGTTGGTGCTTCCTCCTTGAGAGGAAGTGGGTCCCCCGCTTCCATGTAAAGGAGAGCGAGTGAACGAATGACCTTGGGAAGTGGACCCAAGTAATGTAGAACCAAGCAAAGATGATCCTAAGACAATAGCACTCACAGGAGTGTGTGAAGGAGGTGTCGATGAGTGGGAAAGACCAGACACTCCTCCTAAGATAGGAGGGAGTTTTAGCAAGTGTCATGAACGACGGGGGTTTTTTGGTTCCCCTATGATGTCTGACTAGCTGCGTGAATGTGTGCAAAGAGTGGTGAGAGTAATATAGAAACAAGAGCCTTTGCGTTGAATGTTTACACAATATATATCCAAATCAAACTGTAATCAGATGTGCTTCATACATAAAATGTTTTTGAAAAAGAAGCATATATCTGGGTAAGTGGGTTTTGTCTGCGTGGGGAATCAAAAGAAAGAAAATGCTTGTGTCCTAGAAGACATAACGTCCTTCCTCTCAAATAGCACTAGACCTTCCAATAGTACTCAATAGTGGGGTCTGAAGTCACTGGAAGAGAAACTAGTGAAGGATGAAATAATTGGTTATAATGAGGGGTAAAGGAAGCATATCCCGAAAGAGCTGGCGATATTTCCAAATAGCCACACAAAATCCAATCAAGGTGCAATTGCAGCCCACAATTGCCACCTGGGTAGATGTCCTAAAGTTGGTCACTAGGTACCTCGGTTAAAGTGCGGCATTTAGATTTTAGGCCTAAGAAATGGGTCACGGGCTAGATCCCGTCCAAGAGGTGGGTGCCTCAAGGGGGGACGCACAGAACTATCATACCTCGGCCTTCAACCCTTCATGGGCATCTCCCTGTCTTATGGTATTAGGAACACTTGACTTGGAGGATTTTCAGTTCCCTATTTGACGACTTCTATGGTTTTGACAATGTGAGAACCAGATAACGGGGAGTTATTTGGATGCTTATCCCCGAAATCCTACCTAAACTAAAAAATTCTTTTGGCACCTCCTATGGAGGAAAACTTAGTGAGTTTTTAGAAATATTTTAGATGTAGTTGTTTTGGGAGGTTGGGGGTGCAAACCAACCTCATTGATTAAAATGGGAGTGGATAGTTTTGTCAAGAAGAGGGTGGGGTATTTTCGGAATCCCTTTGGAAGAAACTTACTTTGACCTCCACGTTTCAAGAAGAAGCTATGTGAGTGATAAGTGAATTTTGTGTGTGGGTGAAAGTGTGGCAATTTTTAGTGAATTAGATGTCACCTTGTTGCATGTGGACTTCTCTTGGTCCTTACAAGTGTTTGATTACCTAATTAACTAAGTGCCTTTGGTACAACTTTGTTAAATTCAAAAGTCCCTAGGAAGCTAGCATGTGGACATGTGGGTCCATTACTATACCTTTAACTCCCTATTGTGATGTAATCTAAGAAAAGATTTGAAACTATCCTAGATTGATCATGTGGGCATGTATGGGCCCGTTACAAAACCTTAAAACTTCCCTAGTGATTTGATCTAAGAAAGCAAAAATTCAAACACTATCCTATCTTTGTAGCATGTGGGCATGTATGGGCCCGTTACAATATTAAGATGAGTTTGAAAAAGTAAACTAAGAGTCCCAAGAAGGGTTGTTGTCCTCTCCTAAAGGTTTTAATGTTCTTTAAGGGAGATGAAATCGTTTCACAATCTTTTTCTGATTCTCAATATCGCTTGGAGGCACAAGAGAAGAGAATACTAAGCGATTGTTATTCAACTTCTAGTCCCAATGCAAGTTAAATGTGATTAAAAATGATTTCCAACTTATCTTTGTGAGTCAAAACAAGCCATCCATGTGGCAAAAAGCAAAGAAGGGAAATTGATTTTATCCTCCTAAGTGCCTATGTGTTTTTGACTAACCCCTTTATATGATGAGGGGACTAAGTGTGGTGTAGCTTTAAAACATGCTTGAAATCATTTTTAAGAAGGAAAATGGCCTCCCCCACATCTCAACAACTTTATAGTGTGAATTTTTTCACAGGTGCGCGGGTCTCAGTGGAGACAGAGGCGCACAGAGCGCATGTGCATGAACAGAGACAAGTCAACAGGTGCACGTGCGTAGAACATAACTATGAATTAGGCGCATGTGCGCATGATGCGCGTCTGTGGGCCTAAAAACCCACGCATATATGACACACGGCTGAGAATGAAAAATCCAAATGGATTTCTCTCAATTCAACTTGGAATTGGCTGAGTGGCAGATCGACTTAGGCCAGTTAGTGTACCTGCAAGTTAAACAAACTAAAAGAAGAGAAAGAAAAACCCAAATGGGGTAGGAAATTGATACCTTTCCCCAGTGGAGTCGCCAATCTGTTGTGCCTCTTTCGTCACCTTAGTGAGAAAAATAGAGGTGCTTGCAAGCTCAGTTGGGTCTGTTGAGCAGGACAGCTGTAAGGAAAAGAGTTAGGGAAAGAAAATAAAAGACTACAATTAAGAATTAAACTAAGAAATGCAATAACAATTAAATTCATGAGCATAGGGACATAGAAACAAAAAGAACCATAAGACCCATGTCACCAATGTTGAGGCTGATCTATTAGTGAAACAATACACCAAGAAGAAAGGGGACTTTGAGTCCCTTCTTCCTCCAAGGGAGGGATCTTGGACCCCCACTAGCTAGCTCTTCCTACAACAAAGAAAAATGGAAAATGATGAAAGAACTCTTTACAAATCCACTCAATGGGTGAGATGGATTGTCCAATGCAATGGTGCAAATATGCTCTTGACAAGGATGGAGTGCTCAAGAGAATAGAGGCAGCATAACATTACTTTGAATTCCTTGAAAAATGAGGTGCATCCATGGCCTTTTTATAGCATTCCTTTGGGCTATTGTTTAACTGCTTTGTAGTGTGAAAAGAGGCTAATTAGGGCATTCCTAGGTCTTTGACCAGCCATCCAGTCGGATCCAATCCAGATTTGAGGGTCAAATCGGCTTGGGAGCTAAACCATAAGTGGGTGGGAGGCCGACCACTCTCATAAATGCGTCGTTTAGCAGGTGCACGACTTTTTGTGATAACAGTCGTGCATCGTGCGCATGTGCGTGATTTATGCGTTCCTGTTTCGCGCATGTGCACGCGTGCCCAATGTCTGCATAGTGCTCTTCAATTTTTCACTACTTTGTATATTTTTTGACCTTTTTATGAATGCTTTGGTATTAATTCAGGTCCATGGATGACTTCATCACTATTTGACGATGCTGAGTTCTTGTAACCATGTGCGGACAAAATTTCAGTGATAACAGTGGTTGTAGGACTCAGGTGTCTTCAGCCTTAGCTGGGACATAGATCTATGATTGTAATACTTAACAGAGCACTTAGCACCGACACTTCATCAATATTTAACCAATGTCTACTTCACAGATAAAACAGAGCATTGCATCATTCATCTAGATCTGATGCATCTAAGCATATTCAAGCAGTAACCACATTCACATAGGTCAGATCTATATAAATATACAACATTGGTATAATGCATAGCCAGATCTATCTATCTATATCAAGCACTTATCAAGTAAAGACATAAACACATCAACACATCGCACAAAGCAGAGCAACACATCATATATGTGGTTCACCCCCACCCTGGGGCTACGTCCACCAACTCTTCTTCTTTATTATTCTCAGTCAATCAGTTACATGCACAGAGCCAAAACATCCTACTCCGCATAGGACAGGAGATCTGCATGCACCTCGCCAGATCCACCTTCCCCGATCTAGGTTACAGCACTAAGCCTTCTACAGTCACTTGCACTCATCTTTGCAAGCTTCACACAGTATGCACAGATCTCCTACAATCCTTTGATCACATAGATCTAGCACTTAGCCATATGTCTAACATCACATAGATATATTCTCTATATATCCTTGTATTTCCTAGACATCTATATACACATTACAAAATAGGCCTAAACATGGGCAAACCCATGGGTCGACATCCCATACCCGTTACATAATCCCAATCCCAAAAGGGACCCAAAAAGGGACCGAGATCCCGCGATCTCTGCTTCGTCTTGTGTTCCTCCTTCGACAGGTTGTCGAAGTCCCAAAATAGGTCAAACATGACCAAAGATCTCTTAAAATTTGGTCAAGGGCCAATAGTAGTACAGAAAGACGTGATGAACACAAATGGACATGAGGAGTCAGGTGGAATAGGTGGGTGGCCACCAATATCCACCTGGATCAAATGTTCACTTGCCTCTTCGAGGGGGAAACCTCTAACAGAGTAGTGCTCTATTACAATAATTCTCAAGAGAAGGCTTTATCATGCCTCCTACTCTTATTTACACTAATTCTATCTTCTAAAGAACATTCTAAAGGAAGATATTTCTAGAAGTGGAAGCTTCTATTAGGTATTCTTACATTGACTTTTTCACATTTATTAAATAAGCTTTATTAACTAATGTCATCCTTTATTACATGGAAAATATATTATTCTACCTACGTGAGAGGTTAGGGAGGTTAGGTCCCTAACATTCCATGTGCCCAATATTTGCTATCTGATTTTGAAACATGTACAAGAAATACTACATATTATCCTATTTCAAATGAAACTGGTCTCACTGAATTTGGATTCTCGTTGAAGAACATATGATGATTTTACCTGGAACACATGTTTAAGACTAATAATAGGACTAGTCAGAAACCCTGTCTTCCACAGGGTGTATCTCCAAAATTATAATGACCTAGAAGCTGAAATTTTTATTGCATATACCTTGATATGTCCTCTAAATAACATCCAAGTTTTTTGGTCTAAATTGTCCCAAAAGAAAAAAATTATAGTGAAAATTCTAAGATGATTTTCTTGGAAAATAAAAACCCTAGGATCAATACTTTGATACCAATTATTATGATCCAACGCCTTAAAAATGATAAAAAAAAATCAATGAATTATAGTCCACTTCGAGGGGGAAACCTCATTTAAAAATATATCCACTTCATAATACAATATGAGTTGAGATAAAATAATCCCAAGACTAGGTCTCCTTAGTATATATATAGGAGACAAAGGGTACAATTATAATGAAAGGGTGCGATGAAGGGGTTCAGAGCCTACATATAAATATAGCACAAGAAATTTAATAATTGAAATAAGGGGTTTTATACATAACATGGGCTTTGTATGGGGCTTTGTCTAGGGCTTAACAAAGGGAAGCATCCACCAACTACACAACTATTTTCCTTAGGAAGAAAAATATCACATGAAACTTATCATTCTAGCCATTCATATGTCTAGCAAATCAGTATGCAAGTACTTTTGATGCTAATTGTTGTGTTGCAGAGGTTGAGTGAAAAAATTGTTGATTTAATAAATCCCTTTGCAATGTTAGGAGCAAAGACATTGAGGGAGAAGTGATGGCCCTCATCAACAAGCTCTAGGCAAATTTGGGTTGTTAAGAAATTGAATGGGAAACTCCTTAGCATAAATAATTTGACTTAATAAAAATAGTCCCATGGATTTTAGGTTTCGAAAATGTGTAACTCTCGTTTACGACTTCAAAACTATATTTCATCTGACGCATGGTGTAGAGGACACCAAGATATTTCCAATGTTTAGTTAGATGACATATCCCTATATCCCTTTGATACCCTTTTATAAGCATGTAGTGGAAAACAACATATTAACCGAGTTTTTTTTTAATAGCATTTTCATACTTTCAAGGGTTTGAATCAAATTATGTTAATTCCATTGTGATCACAGACCCAAAAACCTTAATATAACTTCTTTAGACTCCATATGCCACAGTGCAATCCTTAGGGAGTGATGCATCAACACTGAAGTATCATCATGGTCACTTGCTCTTCACTCCAGATTGGTGATCACACTTTCATTCATTGTAAAAGAGTTGGCTACACTATGCTCGACGAATAAAGAAAAACCATTAAAAATTCACTAGAATGCTTCATAACTCATATAAATGATCCTTCGTGATAGATTGAGATTATAAACAATCATTGTTGTTGTGTTTGTAAACAAGGGTATCATGGCTAGATAGAAAATGCTCTCCAAAATTCAATTACTTAATCTCAATACATAATACCACCTAAATTCATGTGAATAGCGTTGATGCCAACCATAATTTTTATAAGTTAGGAAAATATTCAAAAATATTCATTATATCAATGATGGTGTCATCATCTTTCCTACTATATTATTCCGGTAATAATGCATTTATGTGAACAACATAACCTAAGTGAATCCTTGGTTGTTCTTTCAACCATTATCTCTACGAAGTGCATTGATTAGGAGGATACACATACAAGCAAGAAGAGATACTTATCATCACTTTCGTCATTATCACTTGTAAGGTCTTAATATCTCACCTCTTGTTATTTGGTTGAGAAATGGTTAAGTTTAAAGTGATTTCATTACCATGTTATATTATTTTTTTATTTTTGGTTTAAAAATTAGAATTTTTTTAGTTTGATTTTAAAATAATTGAGTTGTAGTTTGGATGGTTGTGAAGAATAATTATTATTCTTTTCATCCGAATTCAATTTTCATGACATAAATAAAACTCATAATGAATATATTATAATGACTATATTGAAATTTATATAAAAATAATAATAAATATGTTGTAATGGCTATATTGAAATTTATGTAAAAAAAATAAATTAATATAAAAATAATGATAAAGATATAACTTTCAAAACACACAAAATTAAAAATGCCGACTTCAAATGAGAGCACCCAGTTTTCAATTTATAACTACTTAGATGTAAAATGATTGACTTGTAGAAATAATGATGAAGATTTTTAATATCATCAATTCTTCGACACGTTAACCTGAAAAGTTGTATATAAGTTAAAATTTCAGGCAGATGATAAGGAGAAGCCTTCTGGAAAGTTGAAAAGTTGTATATAAGTTAAAATTTCAGGCAGATGATAAGGAGAAGCCTTCTGGAAAGTTGAAAAGTTGTATATAAGTTAAAATTTCAGGCAGATGATAAGGAGAAGCCTTCTGGAAAGTTGTGAGCTTGAAATTCTGTTGATTTTTTATCCTCGTCATCCTCTGTTTCGTCACGGAAGTTTTTTTTATTTGGGTTGGGAGCGACCTCGTATTCAACAAATTCATGAACTAAATTGTTGATACATTTTGACATTTGATTTTTTTTTGTGTATTGAACACGGTAAGATAACGACTGTATAGAATTTAATACCAAAAAGTTGCAGACAAGTTAAAATTTCAGCTAAGGAGAAGACTCGTGGAAATTTTTGAGCTTGAAATTTTGTTGATTTTCTCTCTTTCATCATCCTGTGACATGTTTTTCAGGTTTTGTTAGGTGGATTTGGCCTTTTAGTCAACAAATTCATGGACTAAAGTGTTGATATATTTAGAGATTTGATTGTATTTGTGTATCGATTACAGGAAGACAATGTCTGCATAAATTTTACATCAAAAGTCTCAGACAATTATAGTTCAAAGCATTATTGACAATTTGTTAAGGTCTGAAAAAGAGTTGGCATTCATATATTGAGATTGTCCAGAACCAATGTGGTCTACTCTGCGTGTAGACCACGACGTGTGAACGAATAATTCCATCTTCTTCACCGCGTGTGGAATTGCTCTAGCCTCTACCCCGTCTCCACCACAGAGAAACGGTTTGTTTTTGCCAGCACAACTCACGGCACTCTTTCTTTCCGTTTATATATAGTTGTGACAAGTCACATTGATACCACTGTAATTCTCCTCTGCTCTTCTTGTCCCTCTTCCAGTCTCTCTTCGTTTTAAACAATTTGTCTCTCTTCGTTTTAAACAGTTTCGTTTTAAACAGTTTTGAGAAGGCTCATATCACTTGAATTCTCCTCTCCTTTACAGTTCCATTTCCATTTCAACCACCATGCCAGCTCTCTGTTTTACTTTTCCTAAGCTGTTTCTCCTTTTCATCTTTTTCTCCTGCTCCTCTCACTCATTTCATGATGATAGGCAATCATTGGTGGCATTCAAGAAGCTCATCACCAACGACCCAAATCATTCCATGGCCAATTGGGTCTCTGCCAAGCCCTTGTGCAATTGGGCAGCCGTTACCTGCAGCCGTCGTCATTCACTGTGCACTCAATCTTCGGGTAGTTTAAATGTTTGACTTTTTGGAGTTTTTACAGGTATATTTTTTGATCAATTTTTACTGAAATTCAACTAAAATTTGTTGAAACTCCATATTTGAGTGATTGAGTCTGTATAATTCGAGTGTCTTGAAAGTCTTTCAAGGTGTTGAATCCATTTATGCATTAAAAATAAATTTAAACAAATGGTGATTTAAACAAAATCTGTTTCCATATGTTTTACCAAATTCCGGTGAAAAATTCAAAAAATCAAATGTTTAAACAATGCCCTCAACCTCACTTTCATGGATCTGGACTGCTTCGTTTCTCTTTCCCTAGGTAATTTATCGTCTCTGCATACTTGATCTTTCAGACAATGTGCTCCATGGTCATATCCCAACTCAATTGGAACGTCTCTTTCGTTTGAGGAGCTCTAGTTGGTTCGCAATCAATTGGAAGGAAATATTCCAAGTCAACTCAGCAGTTGTAGAGATTTGGTTTCACTCGCACTCTCCTTCAACAATTTTACTAGAAATAGCCCTCGGGAGCTGAGTTTTCTCACACATTTGCAAGAGCTTTACTTGGGAGTGAATAGCCTCACAGGTACCATTCCCCCTTCCTTAGGAAACCTTTCAGCATTCGCTCTTTTAAGTATCGAAACAAACAATCTCATTGGTGTCATTCCACAACAATTAGGTTCGCTGACCAATCTACAAGTACTATTGCTCCATCAAAACAATATCATCGGTGTCATTCCACCAGAGTTGGGTTTGCTCACCAATCTATAGATACTATACCTCAATGAAAATGAATTATCAAGGAGCATTCCTAATTCTTTCTCAAATATTTCATATTTCACTGACTTACTAATTTCTACGAAGAAACTCACTGGCAACATTCCATAAGAGTTAGGGCTTTCTCACCAATTTGCAAATACTATATCTCTATGATAATGACTTGTCAAGCAACATTCCTAGTTCTTTGTCAAATATATCCACTTTGGATGACTTGGAAATTAACATGAACAAACTCACTAGCAACATTCCACGAGAATTGGGTCTACTCACTAGTTTGCAAAAGCTTTATCTAGATGAAAATGAATTGTCATGTCCCATTCCTAGTGCTTTGTCAAATATCTTTAATTTAACTGAACTATATTTATAGGGAAATCAACTTAGTGGAAACATACCAAATTCCATTGGAAATTGTTCCAAACTTAGAGAACTATGTTTAAACAGTAACAAGTTGATTGGGAGTGTGTCGGTAGAGTTCGGTAAGCTATCCTTACTTGAACAACTATACTTGCACTCTAATGAGCTTGAGACTGGTAGCACTACAACCATGCCCTTTCTTGTAGCTCTTATGATGCAGACCCCACCCTCTCCTAGGGTCCACATGACCTCCCGTTCTAGGATCGTTCACAATCAAGAGTCGAATCGGCTCTTCGGGCCCTGTTGAGCCCCCAAATCCCGTACACAGGTCCTTAATTTTTCGTGTGCAAGTCCAAGAATGAACCCGTGGGCTCTTACTAAACCCCTTTTGCTCCTAAAATCAATTTCAGGTCCTAGCCCCCTTTCTCCGGTCAACTCCTCACATGACCGAGGGCTATGAACAAGCACTAAGAATAGCGCGCTATTTTGGCGCTTCGGGCTTCGGCGATCTCTGCCTTCCTTTCCCCTTAACTCCGTCGAATACACAAAACTTGCGAACTGCCTAAACAAAAGGCAGCAAGATCAACGGTCCTTAACAAGCACCGAGATCGATGACTCAGACTCTCCACAGGGATTCGGCTTCGGCGATTTTCTAACTGCATCCAACACCCATAACCCTTGCAAAGTGTCGATCGCTAAAAAAGGATGATCTATCTGATTCTGACGGCTCCTATTACACCACTAGATCGACGGCTTTATGCCTCTTTCGCAACTCCTGGCTTCGGCGATTTCTCCATAGTGCCTTTTCACAAATTTCCTGGATCATCGAAAAGGCACTTACGCCCAAGTATCAAATCGACGGTCCTCAAGCATAGATGGATGGAACTCAGATTCCTCTCTTTCGGCCTTCGATGGTTTCTTTTGGTCATCCACACAACACGACCCTTTGTATCTCCTGACGCCGAAACACTAAACGATTCTCCTTCCTCCACGTGTCTTCGCTCGATTGACGGTCACGATGATCTCTGTCGTTCAGAACTCTGGGCGTCATCGACTCGACCCAACATATAACTCTGTCCCTCTGGAGTGCTAAACCTCCGGAGCACGGGATCTGTCGCCACGTGTACACTGCAATCAAGGGTTGTGATTAACTTCGGCCTTTGGGAGTTCTCACAGCTCTATACCCGTGTCTCCTCCAGAGTGCTAATATTCCAGACTTCCAAATCCGCTGACACGCATCCCGGCTGATGGACGGTCCAGATCCTCTTCTGATTCTCATGACTTCGGGAATCTCACACCCTTTTGCAGTTGTGCTCCGCTTCCTCCCAGATGGCCTATCTTCCGGACCTCCTCCAATATTTTGCCACATGGCCAAAGCGCCAACGGTCCAGATGCACTCCGCTGACATGAGGCTTTAGGAGTTCTAGATTCTTGAGGCCTTTTACCTCTGCTCCTCCGGAGTACTATATCTTCGGACCACACCTTATCTGCTACCACGTGTATTCTACGCCAACATCCATGATGTGCGTTGGCCTTCATTGCTTCAGGAACTTCTGCACTTCAACAACTCTCGCCCAAGTTCCTCCAGAGCTTCAAGTCTCCGGACTTCACGATCTAACACCACGTGTCCTTACTTGTCGATGTCTAGGATCAGCTCCAGTACTTCAGAGCTTCAGAACTTTGGGAGTTTGCACACCTCCTCAACCAATTTCCTCTAGACTACTATACCTTCGGACCTAACGATCTATAGACATGTGTCCCTCTACTCTTCGGGCCTTGTTGAACCCCCAAATCATGTACACAAGGCTCTTCAACTACAAGAAACTATACCTCCATCCCTCCGGAGTACCAAGTCTCCAGACTACAGGATCTAACGCCACGTGTCTCCTACATCTGACGACCCAGATGTACTCTTCTCTTCGGGGCTTTGGGAGTCTTCAACGCTCCTGTGCCTATTTTCTTCCAGACTGTCGATCTTCCAGATACGCTTGAATTTTTGGACATGTGTCCTTGTTGATGGACGGTCCCTAATATTTCGGACTTCAGGACTTCGGGAGACTCGTCTCCTTTATGCCTAAATATAGAAAACCCCGAGACTTGTGAAGTCTGAAGGATACTGAGGGTTAAAACCTGTGCAAATTACCTAGATCTGACGACTGTCAATCCACTCGCTCAGATCCTAAGGCTGGGATCTGTCCTTCTCCTCAGTGTGCTCCTCTTCTACCTAGACTCTGATTTGACGGTCCAGATCACTTCCAACAACATATATGACGATGGTTGTAGCTCCCCTGTACGTCTTGGCTGCGCTTTCCTTCCGATGAAGGATTTTCTCAAATATTTTTCAAAGGCTTGGCCTTTGATCCTTCCCCTTGGAAAGCCTACTCCTCAGCCTGCACTACACCTCCTGAGCTTGAAATGATTTAAAATTCAAAGGGGCTCGACCCTTTGAACGTTTCCCTCCTGTAGGGATGTCAACTTGGCCTCTGCTCATGTTCCTAGAAAACACTACTCCTCTTGAGCTTTGAGCTTGAAATAGGCTCACTTGTGCACACCTTGCGCTTCCTTCACAACCTGAACCTTAAAGGGTTCTCAACCTATGCACTCCCTGCAAAGAATTTATGCCCAATGGCACTAACTCCCTTGAGCTTTGAACTTACTCAATTTTTTTAAGTGTCTCGGCCCTTTTTCTCCTTAAAAGGAAATCTTGTGCCCTCCTGGCACCTTCTCAATGCACTCCTTGCAGAGCTGTCAGAGTGTTCAACAACTCTGAACTTTGCACTCCTTGCGCTCTCTATCCAGACTTGCATTTCTCCTCCTAAGATTTACGTTTTGGTGTGCCCTCTTGGCAACCTTCTCCTAGAACTCGAAATAGAGTTCTCATGCACTCGTTGTGCCTGCTCGATGCACTCCTTGCAAATCCCTTAGAGTATTCAGTAACTCTGGTATGTCTTCATCAAAGTGTTTAATAACTCTGATAGGTCTTCCCTGACACTATTTCTCCTTTCTGAGTTTGAAATTGTTCTGGTATGCTCACCTGGCACACTCTTCTCTGAACTCGAAAGAGAGTTCAAGTGCACTCCTTGCACTGGCTTCACAAAGTTTTCTCTAACTTTGGTGTGCACTCCTTGCACAAGTCTAAGATCCCATAACTACTCAGAATCTACAGATAGGGAAATCTATCTAACTCCTGCAAAGGGAACAAATATGCATCTAACAACATCCACACATATACACAAAAAACATTCAGAAAGTAAACATTCATGACACATAAAAACAAAGACACCTCATATGCAAGAAAAACTTCTTTTGTATTAATTCTGAATGCTTTTGTACAAATATTTACAAAGGATGGACTGCAACAGAGTCTTCAACATTTTCTCTCCTCTCCTCTCTTGAGCTCTCTCTCTCTCGCTCATCCTAATTATTTAATGAATTTTGATACAAGAGATATTTTTACAAAAGAGGGGCTCCTCGAGCCTTCCCTCCATCTACCTACTCACATTGAATTGCATTCAATTACAATCAATGGACAACTAGTCCGAACTAGGCCTAAACCTATCTACCTGTCAACCATTAAAAGCAACTTCAAATGCAGCATGTACAAAGCCACATGGCTCGGATTTCCCTGAGCCTTACAACATTTAATTCCATTTAATTGTATTTAAAAGATTTTAAATTTAGGCTCAAAACGAGAGGGTCGACGCCTCTCTTTCCTCGGAACTCGTTCCTCCTTATGCACTGATGCGCTGACTTGTTGGCACTTGATGAGGTGGAGCGATGCTCTTGCATCATCTTACAAATTGTTCTCACCTAAAACAACTAGAATTGAGCCACAATAAATTCGATGGTGTTTTACCCCTTTCCATAGGTAGACTTTCAACCAATTTGTCTTACTTGTCATTAGCAAACAAAAAAATATAAGGAAACATCCCTCCACATATCAACAATCTTACTAGCCTATCTTTTCTAGATTTAAATGGAAACATTCCACCATTAGGACACCTTGAAAAATTAGAAAGATTGTATCTAAGTAACAATAGATTAGAAGGCATCATCCATGATGACTTTGAACAATTTCAACATTTTGGTCTCTTGGACATGAGTGGAAACTTACTCTTTGGAAAGATTCTCAAATCCCTTGCACCTCTTAAACAACTAAGAAGACTTTTCCTTCATCACAACCAATTATCGGGAAGCATACCTTCCAACTTGGGAAATTGTATACATTTGAAATTGCTTGACTAGTCTCACAATATACTCACTGGGAGCATACCATGAGAAGTTGTTCAACTTTCTAATCTATAGTTCTATTTAAATTTGTCATGGAATTTGTTAGAAGGTTACTTGCCCATGGAGATTGGTAAAATTTCAAAGGCTCAAGCTATAGACATTTCTTCCAATCAATTGACTGGGGTCATTCCACCTACACTTGGAAGCTGTAGTGAACTACAATCATTGAATTTATCTCAAAATTCTTTCCAAGGCTCTATTCCAAATTCACTTGGAATTTTATAGAGTCGTATGAACCTAGATCTCTCTTCCAAATCCTTATCAGGTACAATACCAGTTACTATTGAGAAGTTGAAAATACTTCAGTACTTGAATTTGTCATTCAACAATCTCACAGGGGAAATTCCAAAAGGAGGTTTTCTTGCAAATCAAACAATTGTCATGTCTTTAATTGGAAATATTGGCCTTTGTGGACCACAAGTTTTCAAGTTACCTGCATGTCCAACAACAAGAGGTCATTTTTCATTTGTGAAAAAAATATTATTTCCATTGAGTGGAGATATTGCTTTTATATTATGTTGTGTACTTTTGGGACTCCTTTGGAAAGGAAATGTGCATATGCAAAATTTTGATTTGTTGCGAGCTATTTTCCAAAGGTTAGAGTACCAAAGGATCTCATATCAAGATCTACACATAACAACTAATGGATTCTCACAAGCCAACTTGTTGGGAAAAGGTAGATTTGGATTAGTTTATAAAGGAATTTTGAGCAATGACACACTTGTTGCTGTGAAGGTTCTCCAGTTACAAAATGACCAATCTGCAAAGAGTTTTAAGGTAGAATGCATTGTCTTGCAAAAGGTTCGACATAGGAATTTGGTGAAAATCATCACCTCATGCTCCAACCTCCATTTCAAAAGTTTGGTGTTCCAATTTATGTCTAATGGAAGTTTAGAGAATCATTTGTATTCTAATAGAAATGAAAACAATGGTGAGGATGTGTGTGAATTGAGATTGCAAAAAATATTAGACATTTCCATAGATGTGGCTCATGCCATAGAATATCTGTTGAAATAATGTAACTGCAAAGTGTATTCTGATTATTATTTGATATATTATTCATTGGATCAATCCCCATTGTGGATTGATCATGTTGGCTATTGTAAAAGACCAAATCTCCTTTTGCGGATTGGTCATAATGTAATTGTAATAGGATAAAGAAGAAGACAGCCCCAAAATATATCAAAGAGGCCCCAGAATATAATAAAGGTGGTTATAACCACCTAAAAGAAGAAGTCAGCCCTGCCAATGAAAAGACACTTTCACACGTGCCAGATTTGTATAAATAAGGAGGCTAGCACCTCACTTAGACACACACTCACTTGTTCATTGAGAGACAAGTTTCAGAGCTGTAGTTGGAGAAGAGAGAGAGAGAGAGAGGTGCATCTTTGGGAGAGGACTTTTTGTATTTGTTTGAGTTATCTCTTGGCATGGTATTGGCTATCTATAATAAGGAAGTTTTGTTGGGTTTTCTTCCCCATGAGGGTTTCCCAGAATAAATGATATGTCTCTTGTGATTGTGTATTTCTCAAGGATTCTATATTATGCTATTGTTATCTATTGAAATGCAAAGAACTATAATAATTTCTTAAACATTAACATGGTATCAGAGCCAAGCTCAAGAGAGCATCTTTCACAAGAGAAAAGTGAAAAACGTCATTGTTGCCATATATGGAAATTAGGGCTTTTTTTGGTGAGGTATTTCATCCCTAAAACCATCTAGAAAAGTGCGCCCTCCCTCAAGGATCATTTTGGCACCTTCAACGCAACTTTTCAGTGGCTAGATCTCCCGAAAAGTGAAACTCTAGTTTCACAAAGTACCAGAAGTACCAGAAAACTAGAGTACCAGAAGTACCAAAAGTACCAAAAGTACCAAAGTACCAGAGGTACCAGAAAACCAGAAGCACCAGTCCAGAAATCCGCAGATCAAGTTTGGAGGGGTAAAAGTTGGATTTTCTTAGATCCAAGCACACCAGGCTACTCACCTCATCCAAGCGCACCTCTTGGTAAGTTCAGAATTTGATTTTGAACACTTTCATTTGTTGGAAACTTTCCCATATTCAGGTAAAATATGTCTGCAAGCGTTAAGCTTGTTGACAAGCTAGAAGGTGTGGAAAACTTTCGTTCCTGGAAGTATAAGATTGGCCTCATTCTTGAAGAGAATGAATTAGAAAGATTCGTCAAAGAAGAAGTGTCGGAGCCCGACGATGCTACAGGAAAAGAAAAGCACCAAAAGGACACAATCAGGGCCAAAAGAATCATTGTAGATTCAATCAAAGATCACCTGATTCCCTATGTGTCATCAAAGAAGACTCTGAAAGAAATGTTTTATGCCCTAAACAGACTATATGAAGGAAAGAATATAAAACAGAAGATGAATCTTAGAACTCAGCTAAAGAATACAAGAATGCGGAAGGGAGAATCAATCCAAGAATACTTCTCCAGAATATCCTAATTCAAAGAACAACTAGAAGCAATCAGAAATACTATAGATAAAGATGAACTTATAATGATGACCCTAAATGGTCTCACAAGACCTTGGGGTGCATTCATCCAAACGATTTGTGCCAGAACAGAGAAACTAAAGTTTGATGGTCTAAGGGAAGAATGCATTCAAGAAGAGACAAGAGTAGCTAATCGTGAAGTGTTACTAGCAAGAGATGATGATCAAGCCCTAGCTACTCACACTAAAGGAGGAAGGAAGAAGTCCTACTTCCAGAAAGAGACTTATAAAGAGTCTCAACCCCCAAAAAAATTCAATAATAAAGAATCTCATCCAAGGAGATTTTAGAAGAAAGGACAATGAAAGGAAAGAGATTACTCATCTGTACAATGCTACCATTGTGACAAGATGGGACACATTGCGAATTTTTGTCCAGCAAGATGAGAAGAATACAAGAGGAAACATAAGAGGCACCATGCCCATGCAGTCGAAGATGAAGAGCCACCTGCAAAGATGATAAGAGAGCAAATCAAAGACTATGTC
>JASDQU010437186.1:0-10846 GCA_032191745.1 Picea mariana | reverse complement strand
ATTAGTAATTTAGTTTAGATATAAGTTTAGTTATATATATATATAACTAAACTTATATCTAAACTAAATTACTAATGAATACACTAACAAATGACAAACTGACCTGGAAACGCTCCTAATTTGTCCTGTGTGTGATGACTTCGAAGCTGGTCGGAGGAAGGAAACTCGCACCGGTTAATCCAAAAGCTTCTCGTAAACGATAAGCTGCACTGCTCTTTGAGTTATTTACAGGACAAACAAGACATAAAAAATCATAACAATTATATGATTTATAAATCTCTGCAATAAGGGAAACTTGTTATGCAAAAACTTATACTTGATAATTCAACTTATGAAGAAGAGAAATATGTCATTCACAAACTGAACTAAGCAATTGCTATGTTTTTTAAATGCTTGGAAGAAATCAGATATGGATTATAGTGATTAAATTATATCATTTGCACAAGATTAAGATAGCTAAAGTAGTCATTAACCAAATACAAATTGATATACATAACATGAAACAAAATATTGATATCATGAGAAGCTAAAGTTGTAACAAAACACCAAATTCTGCCTCAGTCTGTATTAAAATTCCATATCCTTGTTCTCCCACGAATGAGGATGCTCATTATTACAAAATTATAGGTATTTATAAGTCTCTCCACAGGGTAAAACCTCCCTGTGGATAATATCAAACTGTTTTACATAATCTGGGAAGATATTCCCAAAATCAACTAAACTAGGAAACTAAAATGCAAGTGAAATATTTCAAATATCCCCTAACTACTCATCAAATCCACTGCAATTTCGAATTCATCTGCAATAGACCAAAATAAACAAGTTAGAAGGATATTTTATTAACAAAACAATAAAAATCTAATCCTACAGACTTAGCTATAGAATCATCTGATTTTGTAGCTAGTCTAAAATAGCATACAGGATCAAATAAAAATCAAATCAAATCTCTTTAAAATAATCCAATCCAATTTTCTTTCACTAAACATTAAAAATGAATCACTAATGATTCAAATGATTTTATCATTCAAATTAAACAAAATCAAAAGTGATTCAATCGAAAACAGGTGTAAGAATACTCTGTTTTTCTTTTACCATAAAATCGGGTCAAACAATAACAAGACTATTTCATATCCAAATAAAATCAATAGTGAGCCATATCGTATGTGATACGATCTATTCCAACATAACCATTTCTCACTTGTTATAGCTATAATGATATAACCACAGATTCATATCGTTCAATCAAATGTTAAGATAGATAGACTGTTTCGATTATGTGTAAACGAAATCATATGTAACGACATCGACTTAACCAATTTTGTGATTGATCCTTACACAGTCAATAGATAGGATCGATAATCATGAGCGCACTCTTAATAGAATCAAACAGATTTCATAATTTCAAACTGGGCAAATAATCAAAACAAATTACGACTGAGTTTAATTATAGAAACAAATCGTGGACCTGGATACAGTCGATTTCGTTCTTGGAATCAAATTCAAACAGCATGTTCATTGCAATATGAATCGAACTAATAACATGGTGGAGTAAACCAATGCGAATCAACCGGCTGGGCATAACTGTTATGAATCATATCTATTCATGATTTGGGTGATTTTGTACAGAATCATATTGAATTGTATTCGAATTATATTCCTGTTGATCGAAAATCATATGGACATAAAACCGTAACGGTTAACCATTATTGCCAATCATATCGTATACATTATAACCAATTCGAATCGAAACTTGATTGTGTTCAAAATTGAAATACAAGAAACAACTTGTGTTTAGAATAGATACAAACAACTTCAATTGACAGCAGAGTATNCATACCACGATCAATCGAATCGAAGCTAAACTGGGACAACGAAATTCGATTAATCAAAACAAAACTATTTACATAATTCATATAATGTGACAGAGCAAATCCAAGCTGTAATTAGAGCTATTCAAAGAATTCGAATTCGTTATATAAACAAGTGATAGAACATACCAGTGAGGCTGCTCAAACTATGCCAACTTAGAATTCACGACCGTTGTAGCTGACTCCACATTTTTAAACAAGATAGAGCCTGTCGTCCTCTGTTTCTTATCAGTGGATTGCAACTCAGCCTTTTGACTGGTAAGCCATGAAACTTGGTCCTCCAAAGAATGAATTCTGGACTGTAGCATTGGCACATCAAGATAGTATCTCTCTAACCACTAGCTACATTGATCACAGGGTGCCACTGTAGATTTCGACAGAGCAAGAGAGGGCTTAGATGAATGATCGGGGGTTTCACAAGGTAGCTTAATGCCTGGGTAGTTAGGGTCATTTTGCAGGCAAGGGGGTAGGTTCGACATAAATTCATACGAGGGTTCGGCACACAAACCTTCCGAATAGGGGTATTCACTAGCCAAGAAACGCTCCACTTCCGAGTCGGAGTCTTCACTTAACACGATAGGGTTAGGGTTGACAGGAGGTTTTGGCTTGTCCCTCGCCATTCGAGAAATTAAACGGGCATTCTTCTTGCCTTTGGAGTTTGCAGTGGGTTTGGCTTTAAGCTTCTTGCCCACAGGTTTAACAGTCTCGACATCCTTGGTAACAGAGTGGTGTAGGTCAATAGGTGAGTCGGAAAAGGGTTTAGGTAACAGAATGTTGTAGGGTACTGGGGGTACAGTCTTGTCTTCGCTCACCATAGGTTTGTCAACCTATGGAGGGTTTGAATCTAGAAAATTGTTGCGAGCAAGGAAATCGTTCCAACAGTCTCCGTGTAACCCCAAATGACAGACAACAATAATTTTAACCAACCCAAAGTGAAAAAGACTGCTATCATCCTGGTTCCTTTTGTATTTCTTAGACATTTTGAACAGGCTTCTATGAAAGTAATAGGGCATATTGAGCTGATAACCCATAAAAACCATAAGCAAGCGAAGGTGGTGTAAGAAAACAAAACCGTACCAACTTCGCAAGTGATAAACTGTTTGATAATCATCAATAAATCATGCCAACGTTGTTTCAGCATGGTCACGGGCAACCCTTTATCACAGGAGCTAACCTTACGCGACTGGAAAAGCAGTGTCCAAGGGACCTCTTCTACTTTGCAATTCTTGGACCATCGTTGTCCAGTGGCAGGCAAACCCATAGCAAGACTGATAAACTGCTCATCAATTTCCAATTGAACATCGTCAACCTTGGCTCGACAGCCATCAAAGGTCATGGCGAATTTCCTAGCAACGCAGAGGTTAAAACCATCAAATTTTTGTATAAACGGAAGCCACCCACTGTCCTCAAGGTCACTGCGGGCATTGTCGAACATCAACAGAGTCTGGCTACCATTGGGTTTAGCCCTCACGACTGGAGCCATGGTGGGAGAACATGGTAAGGGTTTGGGTCACATTCACCAACACACAGGAGTAGAGTCAATTGGGTTAACAGCTATGAACGATCAAAGGGGAAGCATTAATGTGCGCATGCGAGGGTGGTGGAATTATTCACCGCCATGCATAATAGTAATGTCAAAGTACAACCGCCAATTAATCCTATGTTCAATCAATCATAACATAGCTCAAAACCATATCATTCGCTCAACCAAAGAATTAAACGGTGGATGATATACCAATGCGCCATTATAATATTTCAAACCATGAATATTCAATGTGAAATCAAACCCAAATGTTAACCACGCGCCATTGCATAAATGTGTTAATCAAAAGTTTTCAAACATTGTGACAATCGATTTCATAAAATTGACAAGCCAAGAGCTATAAAAAATTTAACATAAGGATCACATTATATAAACCATGACCCCTATGCGATTCAATGAATCAAGTATAAACCTACATGCTCAATGTCTCATAAGTTTAATAAAATCAAATTGCACAATCAAAGTAAGAATAGGCAAATAGGCATAGTTCGAAAATCCTTTTAGCCACTTAATGATAAACCAAATGTAAGTGCCATTCAAAATATCAATGCAAAGATCATGATAGTTCAAATAACAATGAAGGAGTTTTCACACTTACAGTCGTGAAAACTAAATGGAGATCAATTTGCAAATGTCGCAAGAAATGAAAATATCGTCTATTTGCAAAAATGAAACGACAATTTGAAGTTCAGAAGACATAGGTGTAGGTAGCTTATAGGGCAATAGAAAAAATTGAATTGGCTGCCAACAATGGCGACACACTGGTAGAAGCAGTTATCTCTGTCAAAAGAAATAAATTCAGATTAGGACAGCAAAGAAAATTTCAACTCAAAAACAACAACCAAAAAATCGTACAAACATCATCATTTACCATCTTTTCCATTATTGTTTTAAAAGATGAAAACTAATAATAGTCTTAAGATCAGCAAGTCACGATATTAATGATAAAATATTCAATATTGTTGGCATGGCCACTGCTGCCAGCAGGCATCCATAGCCTCGACAGGGTTTCCATTTAACCCACTTTGACATCTATATACTGTCAAGAAGTTCTAGATCAGAATAAAGGACATTAAAGAGGTTTCTTATATTTTTTGCAGATTTTCATGTACCCGACATTGCTTTGCTGCTAGTAGGCCTGTTCAGTATCCCGACGAAGTTGTCTTGGCACCATGCATGCATTTACCCACTGCCAGCGGACCTGTTCAATATCCCGGCGGGTTTACAAACACTTCCCACAGCTCTTATTCATAATTTTATTTTGTTTATCTTTTGTAGATAGCCGAGCGGGGTGACGTTGAAAGTCTTGATATTTTAACATATTTTTTAGACCTCATCATAATTTTTTAGCACCGTCCTTTATTCAGTTCTAGAGATGTTTTATTTCTAAAAACAACCTCCTATGACAGGGAGACATCTTTTGAGTCATTCCTTTACGGAAAATGGACAGCGTAAAAATATAATAGATGATCATGACAAACTTTGCTCAGAGATTGAAATTAGTAAACTTCTTTCAAACAACAAAATTTTTCCAAAGTAGATATCAATAATAAATCACTGATGTTTGTTCAAACTTTCAGAAGTTATTTCAGTGAAGAAATTTTTCTATGGTCTTTGTCTGAATGGCTCAGTGCACAGGTATGTGTATCTTTCAAAAAACACAAAAACTAATCAATTCAAATCAAAACCAAAACATAAAGAAAACGAAAAATGCAAACAAAAGAAATATTTACATAATAATACAAGGGTGCTTATCAAGCAAAGTATCTTTTCAGGGCTTGTCCATTCACCGTATGGGTGTCAAGCTGCCCTTCAAGATTCTGTAAATAAAAGGAACTAGGACCCAACTTTTCAGCAATCAAAAATGGCCCAAGCCATAAGTTTTGAAACTTGGTGTGTTCACCCTTTCCTTCGTGTGGTTTGTCCCACTTCAAGACGAGATCGCCTACTTCAAAATTCCTATCAGAAGCAGAATTAGAATCGAACCAGCTTTTAATTAATTGTTGATGTTGATCTAACTTATGCTTAGTTTGAGTTCTTACTTCTTCCAACTTCATCAAAGCGTTAATGCGGCTTTCTAAAGGGGGACAATCTTCTTCTTGGACTTTTTGTGACAAATGAAGTGAAGGAAGAAGAATGTGAGGTGGCAGAATGGTTTTTCTGCCATAAACGAGAAAAAAGGGGGAGTAACCTATAGCGGCTTTGGTTGTTACCCTATCAGCCCACAGTGCATTCAGCAGTGCATTGTGCCAATTCTTGTGATTTTCAGCCACGGTTCTCTTGATAATTTTGATCAAGTTCTTGTTTGTTGATTCTGCTAAGCCATTGCCCTGGGGGTAGTAACTAGAAAAATACTTCAGCTTTATACCTTTCTCCAAAGAGAACTCACTCATCTCTAGAGAAGAAAAGTATGAAGCGTTATCAAAGACTAGACAATCAGGGATACCGAAACGAGTGATGATATTCGAGTTCATAAAAGCAATCACCTAACTTGTGTTAACAGTTCTTAGAGCAGCGGCTTCGGACCATCGAGTAAAGTAATTAGTGGCTGTCACAATATACTTTTGTTGTTGTGAGGATGGAGGTTTAATAGGACCTATGATATCAAGGCCCCATTGCTAGAAAGGAGAATCGACTGAGACGGGTTGCAAGGGAAAGGCTGGTTTTTGCAACCGCCCTGATGCTTTCTGACAGATGATGCATTTACGACACAAGGCATGGGTGTCCCTAAAAAGTGTGGGCCAGTAGTAACCAGCTCTTAAAACCTTATGAGCAGTGGTTTCACCACCGAAGTGACCACCATATTCTCCTGCATGCAACTCAAGCAAGACTTGTTCTGCTTCGTCCTTTTCAAGACAGCGCATCAGT
The DNA here is from genome assembly GCA_032191745.1 of Picea mariana. Lineage (NCBI taxonomy): Eukaryota > Viridiplantae > Streptophyta > Pinopsida > Pinales > Pinaceae > Picea > Picea mariana. The sequence goes on along the minus strand of JASDQU010437186.1, from coordinate 4,567 downwards.
ACGCCATCAAAATTCTGACGAAACAGTATACCGTTAACTAGATGAAAGGAGGCGGACTTTAGTCTCAAAGCTCTTCTTTTGGCGGGGTCAAGGTGATGGGGTGATAATCCATATTCAAGACAGAATCTAACATCATCGTACCAAGGACTTACGAGGTTTTGTGCGCAACAAATCAAACTTTGATCGTGTTGTTCTAGGTTTGACGTATCACTATCTTCTTGCTGCCCAATTTCTGAATCAATAACCAACTTACACAATCCTTGGCCTCTCACGATATGTGCTGGGGTGATCTCTAAGTCATACTCCTGCAAGGAGGTGACCCAGTTGTCTCTCTTCTCTCCTAACTCCTTCTGCACTAACAAGTTCCTTACGGTAAGGTAGGGGACAATGACCTTCATCCTTGACTTCAAAAGATAGGACCAGAAATGCTTAACTACTTTGAAAACTGCGTAGACTTGCCGATCGACCACTGGGTAGTTAAGTTCAGCACCTTTGAAATCATAGCTCATAAAGGTGATGGGTACTTCGTTGTTCTCGGAATTCTTCTGAGTTAGGACTACGGCATAGGAATGATCAGAGGCAAAAGTATAGAGTGTAAAATCTTGAGAGAAGTCAGGGCTCATGAGAGACAGAGCATCTATTATGGCCTTCTTTATAGCATTAAAATCTTGTTTTTTTGTGGGTCCCCAATGATATTGGGTGTCTTTCTTAATCAGGTTCTGGAGAGGCCTGACCATTTCGGAGAAATTGGGCACAAATCTTCTCACGAAATTAATCTGGCCTAGGAAAGACTGCATGGATTTTTTGGATGTAGGTGGGGGAAGTTTAGCAATGACTTGAGTCCTTTCGGGGTCAATAATCATTCCATCACTAGACACAATGAATCCTAGTAATTTACCATGTTCTACTGCAAAGATGGACTTCTTGGGGTTCAAGGAGATGTTGTATTTACGACATCGTAGCAGAACAGCTCGTAAGTGAGCTAGATGATCATCTTTGTTCTTAGAATAAATGGTCACATCATCTAAGTAAAACACTACGGAGTGATTTATTAAGCCTTTAAAAGCAATGTCCATTTCTCTCTGAAAGGTAGCACCAGCATTAATCAATCCAAAGGGCATTTTGTGATAAGCATAAGTGCCCCACGGAGTACGGAAGGTAGTTTTTAGTTGGTCTGGCGGAGCCATCAAGACTTGGTTGTATCCGGAGAAACCATCCAATAAAGATAGCCTCTCGAAACCAGATACCTGTTGTAGGATCTGTTCCATGGGAGGGACAAGATAATTGTCTTTGTCAGACGCTTTGTTGAGGTTTCGGAAATCGACACAGAGTCGGATTTCCCCGTTTTTCTTCCGCACTGGGACAAGGTTGGACACATATTGAGTGTGTCTAACAGGAAAAATTAATTTAGCACCTAGGAGTTTATTCAATTCTTTTTGAACGGTCGGTTCTAGTTTAGGATGCATTTTCCTCAGTTTCTGTTGGAAGGGTAAGGTTTGGGGCTTCATCGGGATGGCATGCTGTATAATATTAGGATCAAACGTTTTAAGATCATCGTAAGTCCATGCAAAGACATCCTTAAATTCTTTGAATAATTTAACAAAAGAAGCTTTTTCTTGCTTAGAACATCCCAAGCCTAGATTGATACACTGAGGATTTTCAGTAGTTCCTAAATTGACTTTTTCATAAGACAACGAGGAACTATTAGTTTTACAATTGACCGTCTTTTTAAATTTATCCTCAAAATCGTAAAACTTTTCTAATCTAACAACAGATTTGGGTATGAAATTTACCATGTCCGATAGAGCTTCAGGAGATTTCGGATCAGGTATTACCGTAAAGTCATGCAAATTTTCTTTGTGCGTGCATTCATCTATCACTGCGCCTTGAAAAGTCTCTTCCATGTGCAGAAAGTTAATGATCTGTTGATCATCGTCAAATACTCTCCAGTTTGTGATATTGTCTGGAATAGATGGTAGAAACAATATCTCCATGGAGAATGCGCTTGGGGATAAGCCTTCTGCAGGAAGAAGTTTAGAGGCTACATTAGCAAGTAAATCTGCTTCAACATTATTTAGTCTAGGAATGGAATTTATATTGAAAGAAAAAAATTTGTTCATTAAACTCCATACCTCAGATTGGTAACTTTTGAGATGCGGGGAAAGACAGTGTATAGAGTCTCTTACCTGCCTAACCACTATTTCAAAGTCGCCGAATACAACCAGATTTTGAATGCTCATGTCCAAGGATTTTCTGAGACCTTGCAGTAAAGCCTCATATTCTGCGATATTATTTGTACATTCAAATTCTAGTCTACAAGCCATTAACGTCTTGTTACCTTCCGGATCGATAATGATGTAGCCTGCACCATCTCCTTCTTTAGACTTGGAACCATCAAAATATAGAGACCAAATTTGATTTCCATCGGGCTCATGAGATTGTTGCATAGAAGTTGTTGGTTGCACATATTCTATGATCTCGGATTATTGTTCAGGGTTGATGATAGGTGAAACTTCAGCCATGAAATTTCCAAAGAAGGTGTCCATCCCTTGGACTTCAGGTGAATCAACAGGAGGTGTATACGGTTCGTTAGGGTCGTTCAAATATGTGACCGTGAACTTGAGGTAACGCTCACGATTCACCCTGATCTTGTTGGGCTTACCGTTCTCTGGGAGCCATAAGTGAGACCATTCTATCGCGAAGTAACCATGTAGCTTCTCCGACCAGTCCCTGCTCAAAAACATACCATACACTTCTGGAATATCCACCACAATTATATCAATAACCTGATGAACCTTTGGGTTAGACGATAATCTAATCAATACATTTTTTAGTTCGCCTATAACTTTGACATCTGTTTGATCAAGTTGTATGATTTTCAAAGAAGATGGTTCTACTTCGGCGTTAATCTTTTGGAAAACAGACCAAGGCATCACATTAGATGAGGCCCCTGAGTCGACCATACAATTATGCACATTTCTGTTGAAGATTTCGAAAGTTAAAAGAAAAGGAGGTACATTCTTGCGAGTACTTAGGGTAGTGACTTGTGGTTTCTTACTCGCAGTTTCTAATGCTACTTTATCTACATTATTTGCATTATTTTCATTATTTATAGGGGCTACATGAAGGCTTCCTTTATCTTGAAGATCAGGATTATTTTTAGTGGAAGTCTTCTGTAGAACTTTGCTTTGCACAACCTTGTTACCATTTGAATTACCATTCTTTCCGTTCTCTGAAATATTTTGCGACATCTTTTGTAACAAAAATGGAAACTTCAATAACTCATAAATAGAAATGTTAGCCCTTAATTTTTTAAGATCTTCAAAAACATCGTAATCTAATTTAGGGCTGACATTACTCTGTTTAGTGTTTGTTGATTTAGATGGCTTTGGAGGTGGAGTTGTAGTGTTCTCAGTAGAAGGCTTATTTGTTGTCTTACTCCTTGTGTTATAAGGGTGAACAGTCTCGAAATTAGCTTGGAAGATGTTGTCCAAGAAGTGTCCAAAGATGTTTGGATAAGACTCTTCTTCTTGAATCGTTTATTGTTCGACTTCTTCCTGAGGAACATCAGGGGGCATCAAGTTATCTTGGGCTTCTAGAATTGTTTGAAGAGCACATTGCAAACTTTCTAGATTTAAGCCTTCAGGGTTTGGATTAGATCTGTTGGTAGGAAAAGGCTTTCGGAAAGGAGGTTTATAGGGTCCTTTACTTGAGGAAGCTTCTTCAGTTGACCTTTTTAAATCTATAACTTGATTAGACAATTTTTGTACAACTTTAGTTAAACTTTTCAAATCAGAGTTTTCAGGTTGTGTTTTTCTTTGTGTGGGTCTGGGGAGAATTTTAATCTTCTTTTTGGAAGAAGAGGTAGTCTCAATTTCGTTGCTAGAAGAGTCCTTAAGGCTAAGTATGTCTTTTTCAATCTGAGTAACCTCTTCGAAGGCTTCTAACAACGTGGCCTTTTTAGATCGTTTAACCCAAATAGCTATACTTTGATGTAGAGCTTTAGTGTAGTAAGCTATTACAAGACTCTCAGCAGGCATAGAATCTGCAGGGATTCGATTTTTAAGCGTTAAGAATCTTTGATTAAAATCTTTAACTTTTTCCTTTGGGTTCATTTTTAAGCTTGAAAGATCCATGACTAAGAATTCCGGAGGTTTACCATCTCTGAATTTTTCCAAAAAGCATGACTCAAACTTTTCCCAAGACACTATGGTATGGGGCCATTGGGCAAAGTACCAAGTGGACGCATTACCCTCAAAAGTATAAGGGAACAACCTACAGACAACATCTTCATGTTCAACATTACGGAGTCTGATGGCTAACATAAATTTTTTGATATGATCTTCGACTATCTGTTTTGAGTCAGGATCAAACTTAGGAAGCCATTTCTTTGGGTGCTTAAGTAAAGGGTGTTGGGCTCCAGGTACAGCTACAACATCCTGGTCCAACCAGGGTCTAGCAGGGTTGTTCTGATTTTCCATTGGGGTAGTGGGTGTGGAAGGTTGAGAAGGTGAGTTGCCTTCATCAGAAGAGGAGTCTCCTCCAGAAGAGGAAGGAGATGAGGGAG
>JASDQU010437185.1:47428-57810 GCA_032191745.1 Picea mariana | reverse complement strand
TTCATCAACCATACATGTAGTTGAATTTGCTTCTTTTGTGGAGTCCTATTTGGATGCTTGTTGTCTTTTCCAACAATCCTTCTTGAGATGCCCATATTTGTCACAGAACCAACATTTTCCCTTACCCTTACTATCTTTTGACTTAGACCTGATTATACCTTTCTGATCTTTTCCTCCTTCTATAGATCGACCTCTGACCACCATTGCTTCTATTATTGATATTTCCTTACTGGATCTTTTCCTCATCTCCTTAAACAACAAATCTCCCACAACGGTCTCATAATCAATGGCATCTGCTGAGCTAAACCACATAGTTGTGACCAGATGATCCCAAGACTCGGGAAACAGACACGGTAGCATAACCTCTTTGTCCTCATGTTTGTACATTACGTCCATACTTGATAATTGACAAATCAGAGTATTGAAAACATTCAAGTGATCATCAATTTTTGTACCTTCTTTCATCCGCAAGATGTGCAATTGCCTCTTCAAGAAGATTTTTTTCCTCAAGGAATTTGTCATATACAGACTCTCCAGTCTATTCCACAAACCTATTATTATCTCCTCTTCAACGATGTTAAATAGCACTTCATCTACCAAACACAATTGAATGGTATTGAGAGCTCTTGCATCCAGATCTTCCCATTCCTTGTATTTCATGTTTGTCAGTTTCTTTATCTTTCCAGCCAACACCTTTTGCAATCCTTGTTGCACAAGTAGATCCCGCATCTTGAGCTTCCATAGCACAAAGTTATTCTTACTGTTGAATTTCTCTACCTCAAACTTATAACTCTGCATCTTCGACATTAACACAAAAAATCGGCCAAACCACGCTTATAATACTAAGCCTTTATATGGAGGAACCAATCTTAAGTTCAAGATTGAACCCAAAAATAAAAATATTAATTTAAAAGATTTAACCTCAAAAAACCTTTTAAAAAATGCATCCACCTCTTCATATAAAGTCAATCCTCTATAAAATATTAGTGCAACACATCCGCCTTTATAAATATTTAGTATATATTCCTTAATACCTTCTTACCATAAAACAAAACTTCCACCTTAAACATATCTTATGCATTCCACCTATTTATCCATAAAGGTGATCCTTTTAAAAAAATCCGCTTTATATATTACCTTAAAAATAACCGTCCACCGTTCATACCTTTAAAGTTCTCTACTAATATTTAGTTATGTGCATATACTCGTGTGCCAAGGTTATCGCTTCCTTGCAAGATGTATTCAACAATGAAAATTGGTTATCGCTCCCCTTGCATGCAATGATCTCCGACTATTCACGCCTTTTCTGCCATACCGTTGCTTTTACGCTCACATCATTGTCTCATCAGAACAACGTCCCAAAACAAAGCGTGTTTTCACTCTCTTTTACAAAAATTGCCCTGGATCTCACTCATGAAATGGATTCCTCACCTAGAGCTCTGATACCACTTGTTAGGCAGTGGAAGCAAAAACAGAGCATAAAACTGAGAACAACAAACCAAACACAACACAACAACAATAACACAATTGACAGAGTGATTTATGTGGAAACCCAATATGGGAAAAAAACACGGGCAATGATTATGGGTATTCTTATTATTCAAGAGAGAATTACAATAGCCAACACATGCATACAAACCATCATCTCCTCACATACACACTACACTCCACAGTATTGTGTCTCGCTCACACACTCTACACACATTGCACTACATTGCACCTCTATGGGCATGCTTGTATATATAACATCTATCACACAGTTACACGAACTTATCATAAATAGATCACATAGTTACACGACATATTCACTGAAGAGTGCATGCATACACATTCTAAATTTAGATAATGTGCATGCTAGCGCATAGGAAATTAGTTGGCATTTTTACAACACAAAGATTATACTAAAACTCTCATTTGTTCAGATATTTTCCATTCCTAGTTCACCCCACTATTCCTTCAATGGATGGAGTCTGGAGCATTTAAAGCGTTTTAACATAAAGTTGCAATTCCAACTCCAGGCAATATTTTGTGCAGGAGATCATTCTCTCCACAGTTTAAAGTTGTGAAATGTCTTTCGTAATTATTTGAGACTGCATTAGAATGTGGAGCAACATAAATGTGAATAAATCTCATCTAAACAGAGATTTTCAGTTCCGCATTAGGTCTCGGGGAATTTTATAGTTAAGTGAGCACATAGTATTAAAGGTGTTTAAATAAGAAAATGTACTTCATAAACGACGGTAAAAAGTGTTCTTCACGATCCAGGTCATTATTTACAGCATTCAAATTTATGAAATGGTTATAATAATGGGGTTGGCTAATTGTTCTACGTTTTGATTTTTTTTCACCGGAATTCAGGGACATGAATCTACACGAAATCATAATTTTATGTTGTTTAAATTGGATTTCTGAATGTAAAAATCAATTCATCATGCTCAAAAACCCATGGATCACTGGAATTATACATAATTAACCACTAAAATCTGCAAATCTGATCATTTCTAGCCAAATTTCAAGCAAATATGACCAAAACATAGAACGTTTAGACTAAAGTTATAATAATTATCTAGATTGTTCTTTATCAAGTAGATCATTATTCACACAGTCCAAATCCATGAAAGGACTACAATAATTATTGATATCTAGAGCACCATGTTAAGTAGAAGTGGCGTATACTTTTAAGTTTTATTATTTCATCCATTAAACAATGTGCTTATCGCTATAGATTATGGAGTTGGATTCAAACGTTTGTAAAACTATGGTTGTACGAAATTGATTATATTTATATAAACAGTTGGAATCAAACTATAAGAAAACTTGTAATATTATAGGTAAATGAAATTGGTGATCAAGATCATTGAAGTGGTTTTAAAGTTGCCTAAGATTTTACTAGATTTAAGTGCGGTGGTATGAACATGTTCTTTTAATATTTTTTTTAAAGAAAATCTTTCAAAACAAGTAAAATTAGCAGCAAAGTTGTTTATATCTTCCTTTTAGAAATATTTTAATGTAATAGTTGTAGGTAATACAAAGTGAAAAGTTAAAATAATTATGAAACATTTAAAACTTGTAACAATGTATTACTTGTGGGCATTGTCTAACTATTCTACGAAATGGTTTTTATGGCCCAAATCCGGCGACATAAATCTGCATGAAATCACTATTTTTTGTTGTTTAAAATCCATTTCTGAATACAGAAATGGATTCAACATGCCGAGAAACCCCTGGGCCATTCAGATTATACAAAAATAATCACTTAAATATGCAGATCTAACAATTTCCTGTCGGATTTCTAGTAAATGTCCCCAGAAAAAATCATCGGAGAACATTCATTTCATAGAACGTTTAGACTACTACTTACTTGTTCATTTCCTAACATCAAAATAGAAATAAGAGTGGCTACTCCATGCCTTTAAAAGTTGTAGTAGAATTGAACAAATTTAGGTGTTAGTAGCTATTAACAAGTGTAAATTGAAATTTTCAAAACATTCTTAAAATAAATAAATTGATGAATAAAAGATGTGGCTTATTAGTCATATCCATAACATTCCAAAGTATAATTGAATTAGAACACACGAATTACTTTCTTGGCTTGTAAGGAGGTCAGGGGTCAAGGGTTATATCCCACCCAAGAGTATAAGGAGGTAAGAGGTAAATAATACTCTCTTTAGTGGGATAAGTTTCCTTCCTCTAATTAATGTTAGACTTGGGTTAGGTGAGAAGGGGTAATGTGACAGTTAAATCCACTTGCTTGCTATTTGCTTGAGGTGAGAGTACAACTATTCAACTATTAAGCAACGCATGATACTAGTGTGGAGGTTTACAAGCCTGGATATTGGCTATGGAGGGATGAATTACAGGGATTACGGGAACAAGTAACAATTTCTTTCTTCCTATAATAGGACTATCCATTTCAATTGGTTAGATTATTTTAAGGAGATATTTCCATAGAAGGATAAACTATTCCAAGGGGATATTTCCATAGAAGGATAAATTACTCCAAGGGGATATTTCCACCATAGAAGGAAGTTGATTCTTTGGGAGAAGAAATAAGTTTCATCCCCGAAGCCAATTCACTGCACCTGATTCTCAGGACCCAAAGCAACTAGAGCCAGAACCAAACTAGCTAAAGGGAAAGAAGGTTTGAATTAGTGGATTGATGGTTAGAGGGTGTGTTGGTTAGTGGGAAATGGTGAGGGGGTTAGTAGATTAGTGGTTGGAGTTATTTTGGGTCATATGGATTACGTATTAATGGGTTTATGGTAGTGGGTTGGAGTTAGTGGATTAGTGGATCATGTTTAACTTAAATTTATGAGGTTAGTATGTTAGAATCTAGGAGTTTAATGGCTTGGTAGTTAAATATCACAAATACATTAAGAAGTTGGTGATTTATTTCTACTCTTAACCATGAAACTTTATATCAATCATATAACTTTTCACTATCCAACTATGCATAATTTTCACTACTTCATCTAGAGTTATGAGGTTATATAAGTAATTCAAATTTGTATAGTATGGTTAAATGTTTTTTGTTTTCACATTTAATTATATTATAAACCTAAGTTCTCGAGTATTGAGAGAAATTTATTATTCATGATCAACATAAATTTTACATTAACACCATTTGTTGATGAATATTTATTATAACTACTCGAAGGTAGACTATATTCTAATTTCTTTATAGTCAATTTGTTTTGACTTTTAAATAATTTGCAATTTTTTCACTTTATACTATAAAGTTTTCTAAAGTCAAAAAAATAAAAATCAAACAGTTTTCCATGTGTCAATATTAGTCCCTGCCATGGGACTATAGCAATGAGTTTGCTTTTGATATGACATTAATTTGTCTTTTACCATAAATTTGTGTATGCAATGTAATGTTTAACATAAGAAAACAAATATATATTTTTGGATATAATAAAAATATCTGTGTTTCTCATTTCTAATTGGTTGGTAGAATTGAAGTGTTGTTGCTCCCTTCACGTCTTTCAATATGTAGAATTAATTACATAATCAATGAATTTCACCAATCACCACATCTAAATATAAAAAGTTGTACTATGTATTTATTATTATGCATTAATATATTTATATTATATTTATTATCTAATATATTATTTATTATTATACTTATAATATATTTATTATATTTATATTATATTTATGAATATTATAGTTCCATTCAACTTACGGTTCATTATACATTTTGAATAACAAACAACCCTCAATTATTATCTTTTGACAAAAATATTCATTACTTGTGCATTTAGTTATTATGCTGAAAGGCGTACACCTATTGGAAATGGACACATTTAATCATCTTTTAACCATAAATTCCAATCGTATGGTTATCAATTGAAGATGTTGGCATATTCTTGGTCGTCCTTCCAAATCAATGAAAGAAATCTTATGTTCATAAATTTCTTGCATTTTTTAGGGCATACGTTAACCTGTTTACTTTTTAACATTTACTTAATATGATTAAAAAATTATGTGTGACCATCTAATTGCCACGTTCAAATGATTAGCAAACTTACTTGAAATTATAAATTTACTTTAATATTTACTGCGTTTGGAATTTTACCAGTTGAAACCTTTTGGTTCACCAACCATGAGTTTGTGGTTGTGCTAGTATTAAGTTTCATTGTTCAACATGTATTTCCCAATTAAATCAGCAGGGATTGCGTTTCCATGCAACCCTTGTTAATTATGGCCATCAATACTTATTTGTACACATCTCACATCTATTCATGTCACTTTTATTAATTATTTTAGATATTAAATAAATATTTTTATTTATTTTTATTTTAATATTTCAAACTCTTATTACTATATTTATTTAATATCTAAAACAATTAATAGAAGTGATATAATAGATGTGACATGTGTACAAATAAGTATGGTGTAGGCTACTCATTCTACGAAATGGAGCCTGATGGGATGTCTCTGGCATCGGGAGGCCATACCATAGAATGAGTCGCCGACCCACTCCATGTCATCGTTTCGTCCCTTGCCTGGTCGTTCGCACGTCACTATTTCATCCCTCGCTGAAGTAGCCTATGCCAAACAAATATCGTCTACTCATGGATCACCTTTGTTGGTGTTTATTGTACTCATACTTGCAGTGCATATGAGAAGAGTGTTTGTTGCATACTTTCTAAAGGCGGTTATGGAAAGTTTGACTTAGCAAAGGATAGTTGTGATTGTGTCTCTGCCCTTCTTGTCAAAAGCCTCTAAAAACCTTGGAGGCATGTTACTTTCATGAATGTAAATGGAAATACACCGGTATTATGCAGCATCCAAGTGCAAGCGAATTTGAACCTTCAAAAGAATATATTAAGAAAGAGGGTAGCGGCATGGCAAACGCCAAAAATGGATATTTTAAATACACTATAGACCTAATAAAATGGAGGTTTCTAGAGTTCAAAGTGGAGAAAATTACGAAGAAAGAAGTTATTGATCTCTAAAATGATTTGAGTGTTCAACGCTAATCACAAGTTTCGATTACCGCTCTTCTGGCAACAAACACTATTCTCGTATGCATTGTAGGTACGAGTACCACAGACACCCACAAAGGTGATCCTAAAGTAGACGATATTTGTTTGGCGTAGGCTACTTTAGTGGGGGATGGAATGACGACGCGCAAACGATCAGGCGAAGGAGGGAACGGCGATGGAGAGTGGGTTGGTGACTCGTTCTATGGAATGGCCTCCCAGTGGCGGAGACGTCCCATCGAGTCCATTTCTTAGAATGAGTAGCCTACGCCAATAAGTATTAACGGCCATAATTAATAAGGACACATGGTAAACTGTTTTATTTTTTTATTTTTAATTTTAAAATTATTTTTTTAAATGAACAATTAACTATAAAACCACAAAAAATTGTCTAATCATAGTTAATAATCAATCATAAAATAAGAACTCATATTTAAAAAATTTTAAATTTATTTTTCAATTTAATAAATAATCAATTTAATATATAAATTTGTGGAAACTTTAGAAAACTTTAAAATGGAAAGTGAAAAAATTACGAATTATTTAAAAGTCAAAGCAAATTGACTATAAAGAAATTCCAATATAGTCTACCTTCCGGCAGGTAAAATAAAGATTCATCAACAAATGGTTTTAATCAATTAAATTAACTCTCGAACCTGATATATCTTTAATACATCTTTAAAATTCAAACATAGGAATTTGATCAATACACACTAATAAATAGAAATTAATATATTTTTAAAATTTATTGATAGTAATACGAATGATATACATTAATAAACAAGTATTTAATTAGAATTTATATGTAATGTTAAAATTATTCTATGTCATGTTAATAGAGCAATCTCATACATCTTTAAAATGAGTTATGATATATCATCTTAAATGTATTGTAACTTTGAATCTAATTGTTGATGATTGCTTCAGAATTTTAGATGATCATCCATATATATATATATATATAGTCAATTAGGTTTAGCTTGGGTGGTTGGGAGGAATGATTGTGATCCTCTCCGCCTAGGGTCAATTCTATTAAGTATATTGTTTTGTAATGGCGTCGATCCTTATTGTTTAGTGGTCTTGTACCATTCTAGAAATAAGAAGAAATAATAAATTTGATCCTTTAAAATTTACTAATAATCATTTATAATATAGAGTACCCATACATTTTAAGGGTTAGAAACTACCTACCTTCCATTTTAATACGAGTTATCTGAATTATTTACATTCCTTTATATTGACATTTTCCATTGTCATTGAAAATCGTTGACGTAGAATTAAACACATTCAAATATAATTAATTAAAAATTTATTGAGGTGCCATTTGGCATCATGCTAACCTACGGTTAAAATTAAAATAGGCATCGTCTGAGAAGCCACTAGTTATTTAATAATTGTGCATGTATATCATACCTTGTATTTGTCAGCATCGCCCTAGCCTCACCTTTCTTAGTCTTCAAGTAGGCCAAAGCCTCAACATCGCCCTAGCCTCACCTTTCTTTGTCTTAAAAAAGGCCAAAGCCAAGAATTTCCTTTGAGAAGCATCTGGAGTGCCCAAGCACTGGCATAGGCTTTCCTCCCCTGGATTCTCCCTCTTCTTCTTCTTTTGTTGGCTTGGTATTAAAACATGACCTATCAATTGGAGATAGTTAGCTTCTCGTTGGCATGGGATATTGACATGCCCCACTCTTTCTTCCACATTATGTATCCGTGTTTCGGTCAACTTACCATCTGTGTTGCTGGTCGACTTTCCATTTGGTAATATCAAGAAGCAAGGGAAAACTAAAGATAGAACATAGGGCCTTAACAAATAGCTTCAAAGATGTAAAACCACCATTAAAGAATCATGAGAACATGTTCTGTAAGTAGTTTCCTATGCATATCTTACCTGCAAAAGCAGTCGGCAGAGTGGGGCCAAGATGGACCATGTTGTAGGGCATGAGTTGTTCTTCAGAGCCTCGTTGCTTGCTCATTGTAGCTCTTCTTTCTTCTAAGAAGCTGGGAACTTGCGACGTCAAAGTGGAACAAAGAAAGAACGATGGTTGAAGCTTCGAAACCCTTACCATTTATGTGTGTGGAAGGCTTTGGATGTAGATGGAGGGGGTTTTCCTCCGGAGTAGGACAGCGAGGGATTGTCTTTTCTTGAACAATTTCTCTTTGGATAGTACTACAACCAGCACTCAAGATGGCAACAAAACAAAGGGAGTTTTCTTTCATATCATTTATATCTAATTCAGCAGGGTATCAAAGCAATAGAAAATGGCTTGGGACTAATAGAAAAATGAGCAATTCCATGTCCACGCCAACACATTTTCTATTCCTTTCAAGAGTTCTAACAAATTCCTTGGCAAATCAAAAAGCTCCTTCTGGCGGTGAGAAGCTTGGGTTATTTACTAATTCATAGAGGAGTTCAATTCCCTACTCTAAGATAGACCCTTTCATACTAGTTAATTGTTCCATCCCGAGCATATGAACTAGACGAAGAACTACTTACTTTAGTGCTCTCATAGCGAGAACTAATATGAGATATGTTGCTACTTGAATTGGTGTTATTTAAACCACTACTTATATTGTTGCTTACCTTGGTGTTGGTGTTGTAGATACTATTGTTGGTAGATCATATGCTTAAATTGGTTGTGTTGGTGCTCGTGATGGCAATGGATAAGCTACTCATGCTTCTATTGCTAGATAAGCTACTACTAATGCTTAATAAAGTAGATCTCAATCGACTCCTTAACTAACTAGATCTTCGGATCTGGATCTTAACCTGGTTTAACTACTTCTAACTCCTAAGCTTTTGGCTTCATATTCTCGATATCACAAAGGTATGAATCACGGGTATCTGCCTTTGCTTGTTTCGTTGCTTATTTTGTTTCTGGTATTCATAGGAATTAAATACGTGTTATCCATGCACATAAAGTTTTGACAAATGACATGTTCCTAAAAATAAATATTAACCACCCAACCTTCTAAGGTATGAAGTCACATTATTTTACAAGATTTATTTATTTAGAGTTAAGATACATGTAATCCATTATCATGGAATTTGTTCTTCAAGTCACAATTTTAGTGTTTAGTGTTTCAAGATTAAATTCATGTTGTGTTTTTTAATTTTGGTTATTATTAATGTATTGCTTATTAATCAAGTTTTCTCAGAGCCAGAATGTGCTTTGGATTAGATTCATGTTGTGTTTTGTAATTTTGTTTATTATTAATGTATTTCTTATTAATTAAGTTTTCTTACAGCCAGAATGTGCTTTGGATTTAATTTCAAGGTGAGACAAATTTCACACCATCAGCCATAAAACCCACAACAAAGAGATAAGACAGAGGAGCAGAGACAATCCATATAGAGAGAACTGGCCATTGATTTTGCTGGGCATTGGAAATCGTGACTGCGACAACTGATTTTGTTAGGCACCAGAAATCGCGACGACAATAACTCAAGCTATCATGATTATGGTTTAGTTGAAGATAAAAGTGATAGGAATAGAAAATCCAATATTCAACGAAAAGAACAAAGAGTGATAACTTCTCACTGAATAAACTTGACAATAGACTGTGTGGAAGTCTCGTTTTATCATCTGTCCTGATATCCATATTCAAATTTCATTGCATTTTTTCACGCCTTCACTTACATTTCCATTAGCGTCAAAATCACTCCATGGTTTATAAATATGCAAGCATTAATAATTGATTTGTATGCAGGCTTGAATTCATAAATGTTTTTTTCTGTGTGGATCATTGATAAATGCACCTCTCAGTGGAACGATTTTTTAAACTATTTCCATTTTTGCAAACCTACGTTGAGTTCAATTTTGATTGCTTCTACCCAAAAAAACTTGAACGTCAGATTTTAATTATATATTCTATTGTATTATTGCGTTA
>JASDQU010437185.1:25480-45868 GCA_032191745.1 Picea mariana | reverse complement strand
ATGGACCAGGAAACACACACATTCATACATTTAAAGAAAATAAACAGAACTTCCTCACATCCATCATAGTAGGGATAAAGATTTCTGATCACACAAAAACTAAAAGAAAATGATTTGCACGCATAAGAGAACTTTGACAGAGTAGTACATGGGAATCTCAAATGGAGATAATGATAGATCAACCTCAAATACTTTATATTCAGAAAAATTGGGTTATAAAGTACATTCAATATTGTTCCAAAAATAACTCTCTTGGAATTTCTAAAAAATATATAGTTCAATACATATTCTCTGAAATTAAAATGTGTTTGTCATAATGACTGGGATTGGGGCTCCCATGGACCATAAAGAAAATATGTATAAGAATGAATCTCGTAGAAAGAAGAAAGTGGGTGGTGGAAGGCAACAAGACCTAGAAAGAAGAAAAAGGAAAATATTAGTCTTCGACTAAACCTTTCTATTTAAAGAAGTGGAGTAACTGGATGAAGAGCTTGATAAAGACATAAAAATGTGATCAGTTTGAACTTACTATGATGGTATCTCGTGCTTTCTCACTTTCTCATTGATGTCCTTTTATGGCTCTCCTCAGCAGTTATAGGAACCGTCTCAACCATCCTTTGCCCTTCATTGGTAAGCTTGTCGACAGCCTTTTTGAGCCACTCCTCGATGTAGCTCCTCATTGGCGCCACGTTGATTTCATGCTAGATTTTTATATTGAAGAGTTCTCCTTCCAAGTCCCTTAGATCAATAGAAATGTTCTGCAAGGATTCTTCAATATCTAGATTTTTAATCGAATAATCAACTAGCCAGTTTTCCACGTCATCTTCACTATATTCAAGAATGCCATAGAATTTTTCAAATGACAACCCTTTAAAGATCTCAACTTGTTCATCAAATGATTGTTTGGTTAAGAACAACGAGTTGAGTATCAATTTGGGGTCTTGGACCTCATTCATTTTGCCAGCTAGATCTACCTCAATTATCTTCTTGGATAATTCATCTCTTCTAGTTATGGCCTAGTTGCATGCTTGAACAATACCATTCAAGTTTTTTACCTTTTCCTTTCGAGATGCGTTCAGTTGTTTTATTTAGTTAGGAGAAGGGATATCCTCCTCTCTTCTTCTCGATTATGTCATATTAGTAACTTTAACACCAAATGGTACAACCACATCAAAGTAGAAACCTTCCTCGTTTTTCAAATCTGCTTGCAGATATTCATAAAAAGTGTGTGCTCTCGTTCCAAAAGAGACCATCATGCTCTTTGACATCTCCCAAGCCTATGCTATTAATTCCATTCTTTTCTTGATATTCTTTTCCACATAGCCTCAGGCTGATGTGAAAAGGTTTGTCGATCCTTTTAACTTTGTCGTAGGTGTGGTAGGCTCGATCATTACTAAAGGACTAGCAAGAACTGGAAGGGGCATTAAAGCTTCCTCCAATTCTTTGATTCGCTCCTTTAACCTGACATTCTCCTCTTCAAGGCCTCCAATAGAATTGTCTAGAGCATCTCCAATTGCTCAGTGTATCTGGGAAATTTGGGAAGGACACATATTTTGTAGGTTAATCTCTGAATGATATTTCCTCTTCTTATTCTTTACATATCTTTTCTCAATAATCAAATTTTTGGATTCGTTGTCAAAAAAGCGCTCTGAAATGCAAAAGACTCTTCTTCATCGAAGGTTTTTGTCTCAATTATTTCCATCTGAGGGTTCTAGTGAGCAGTCTTCTCTAGTTGGTCGACGTTGGAGAACACTTTCTTGATGTTAATTTCAAGTTCCATATCCTCGAGGGAGAGGTCGTGGATATCACTTTGTTCTTGAGGTCCCTCCTCTTCTTGCACAATGTTTTTTCTTTTCTTCCTCAAGGGAATTTTATGAGAACTTTCAATTTCACCGGAAGGAGGGTTCTTATCTCCTCCTTCGCTTGAAGAACTGTGGGTTACTTTCTTACTTGAGTAGGCCATTGGAGCGCTACTCCGAGATGTTGTACTCTTTGGCGTGACAGTCGGGGATTGGGCACTTTTTTCACCCGAACCTTTTCCTCTCTTCTTGTACGACTCACTGCTGTTGAGTATTGTTTCCAGGTCGTCGGTGTCACGAGCGGGAGTGCCTGAGGCATTGTATATGTCTTCATTCAGAATAGTGTTAATGAAAGAATCGTTGAAACCAATAGCCAATAGATGTTCTACAAAAATACCATTAGGGTCAAACCCTTTTACTTTTTCATCATATTTTAAATTGAGGCTGTGGAAGTGGCCCGTGAATTCATCAATCTTGTTCATATTTCTGAATATGAAATCCTCGACTTTCCAAGGCAGAGGTATGAATTGTTTTTTTCTCTTCTCATGGAAAAAATGCAACCAGTAGGTGTACTTCCTTGCTATCTTAGTAACAAACATTTTTTTAGATATGTGGCATAGAAGGAAGGAAGGATTCTCTTTGGATCCAAAAATTCTTATAATGTTATAATTTTCCATTTGTTCTAGTGTCCCCTTCCTATCCAGGAACTTACTCACCTGGTTAGACATCCGGGGAGCGTTCTTTCCAAACAAAAATTCTTTAAAAACTGAGACAAAATCATTAAAGACTTCATAAAAATGTTGGGAGGCCTTGTGCCTCCACAACATTTGATACCAGAAGGTTACTAGGTGGAATTCACAGTTTACCTTCTTGCACACAGATAATCTTCGGAACTGACAGCAATGATCTATCACGAAAACCAAATAAGATGACATAAATAATTTCTTCTCCTTCTTGTATTCTCCAATTGGGAAGAGATTTCAATGGAAATCAACTTACCCCAATCAAAGTTCGTTTTTTCTTTGACTGTAAAATATAGAATGTAAAGAATCATCTGGGAGATGATGGTCGTGGTTTCCTATCCTGTTATCCTTGTAAAAAGCCATGCAATTTCCCGGAAGGGATTTTTAAATGAGCTAACCTGCAATCTTGTGATGTCCTCAGGGACACCCACTGGGTTCTCTAGGAATTCAGGTAAGAGGTCCAGTCCATTGTCATGCTTTTTCAAGAACTCCCTCGAATCTTCACCTTTGAAGGTGAGCATTGGCTCGGGAAGCCTCAACATTTTACAGAAAACCTGAGGTGACAGAGAGACAGTGGAATGGTCCTGCAACTGAATGATCTGTTGGCTTGGAATATATCTCTCAGCGCACCAAATGACCAATTATTTACAATCAAAAACTTCCAGGACACACCCTGCGTGTGAAATTCCAGACGTCAAGATTATTTCCTTCTAGGTAGAAGGGGATGAATAATAGGAATATGCCATGGACCACTGAAAACTCTGATCCTCGCGCCCAAAAATATTCAGTGTATCTCCATAGAACTGTTGTCGAGTTGCTACCATAAGTCGATGAGAACGTTCCCTTGCTCCAAATTATGTTAGGAGTGAACGCTGGAGGGAGATGATATAATCCTCCATAAATCTTGTTTTAATGTGTTTTAATAGGAGATCTCCTCGAGCCTTTCACTTATTAATGACCATCCTTTCAAACATGTATGGTAAGTTATTATCATTAAAATCATAGTAAATGTGCATTGGGAAGGGCGCGAGGGTGGTGAGGACGGACGAGGCAATATGTGATTTGAGATTTTTGTGAATCTGGGAACCCGAGAGCCCGCGGTGGTATGAGGCACAAAATCGGCTAAGTATGGGACAACTCGTGTAGACGGAATGACACTTAGGCACTTCGGGAGTCTGGGGATCGAAATATAGATCGTCAAACTTTTTGGTGAAATGTGTCTATCACGGAACACGGGAACATGAAAGCTCGATCACGTCAACCCGGGAACCCGCGATCGTAGAATCGGCTAAGTATGGGACAACACGGCGGTCGGTTGGACTCGTGATGTGAATTCATAGATGGAGGTGAGAAATTGTAAGTCTTCCAACCTAGGAACTCGCGATCTAAAAATGCAACTAAGTGTTAGAACTAGAAAGGGATAGTAAGAGGGAAACAAAAGAAAGGGGAAAAACGGGTAAGTGTATAAGGGGGGGAATAAAGGGAGAAAAGAATTTGGGAGAATAGAAAAGGGGAGGGTAATTTTTGGAAGCGGTAAATGACCTCAACATGTCGTTTTGGGGATCTAAACAGTGTTTTCTTAGCTTTCCATATTCAAATTGTGGACAGAGTAAGAGTTTGACGGCATAATGTGTAGTTATTGAAAATATCTTTTCAACGGGCTATCACACGCCTAAAACGAAGGTAGTATGCAAAAGTTACAACCCCGGGAAGTTGAGGTACCAACTTACCCATCGAGGCCCCACATAACGTTTGGTGTTTTCATCTCCTAGGGTTAGGTTTTTGGATGTTTAGGGTTTTGGCATTCATGAGTGATGTTAAAAAGGCTTCTAGAGCCTCGTTGTAATCATATTTTTGTGAAGGATCGTAGTCGTCACATCTCTCCTTGGAGATAAACCTGCCACCATTCTAGTGAGTCTTGCACTTTGTATTTCTACAGTCTTTGTACATTTCTTTCATTAATAGAAATCATGTATTGTTGTATTTATCTGTTTCTGGCAAATTTTATGTGTATTTCATTGTAATATCTTTGCTTTCATTTCGTTCCGAAAATAATCTGGATCAGTGGTATCAGAGTAGGTTTCTCTTGATCGTTTTTTAGTGCATTTCCCTGACGAGGTATGAGTATAGAAAGTTGGGTTCTTGAGCTTGTCTCTCTTGAGGAAAATCTCTCTCGCACACCCAAGAAACCCTCTATGGTGGCAGAAAATAAAAACAGCGGAGCAGACGATTCTATTAACCTGCTGCTTGAGCAAGTTCTCACCCGACAGACAAACGAAATGATGGAGAAATTTTCCCACATCCTTCAACGCCTGTCGATAGCAACATGTGCATCTTCATCAAGAGACCACTTTGGAGGAACCTCTCCCTTCAAGGTACGAGTTAATTTTGATATCCTCATATTTGAAAGTCAGATAGATGTGGATGCCTTAGAAAAATGGTTGAATCTGCTAGAAGGTTATTTCTCTATTCACAATTTTTTCGACCAGGAAAATATCATGTTCGCACTCCTCGAGGCTCTCCCCCATGTCAAACATTGGTGGGAAACTTACTAGGAGAAAAATTTCACAGAGGAATCTGGAATATATGGGGTCGAGCCCACTTGGGATTTTTTTTGGATGCGTTCAAGGAACAATTCTACCCTGTTGATAACTATGAAGACCAGTACATGAGATGGACCACACGGTGACAAGAGAAGAGCTAAACAATGTCCGAGTTCACAAATACTTTCCATACCTTATGCACCAAGATGGGTGTCAAAGGCTCTGAGAGGCATGGTTATGAAATATCGTGGGGATCTACATAGGTACATCCAAACCAAAATGGATTTCCTAAACATCTCATCATTGGGATCTCCCTATCGATATGTTGTCAAAATCGAGCGTAAATTTAGGCACCAGAACAAATGAGAGTTTCAGTCCTCAAATTCGAAACAAACAAAGCATGGTAAAGACAACCCTAACCAACAGTCTCCCGACAACAATCCAAGAAACATGAAAAGAAGGGTAAAGGAAAGACAAATAATGACAATGTGAAGTGGTGTGACTTCCACAAAAGCCCCTGGCACAACACCAATGAATGTCGCTCGAAACAGTCATTGGTGGCCGAGGTCAAAGGCAAGGAAACCACTGCGACCTTAGCACCTTCTATCTAGCAGAAGCATATTGCAGAAGAAAAAGAAAATATTGTTTCTTCACCTACAATGGTGCCTACACAATGCCCCGTCAAGCCTAGAGACAACAAATTTGTGGAATAAATTCAACCCCGCCAGCAATAGGTTCATGATAGCCTTCCACAGACCAAGCAACACAACTTCTTCAACAAGGAACAAAACTCACCAAGATTCATATTCATAAAATGCTTTTCTCTCTTCCCCGTGAACTCATTACAATGGAGACCATTGCTTTCTAAGGGGGAGAATTGATCCAAGTGGATATTGGTGGCCACCCACCTATTCCAAATTCCAACTGGCGCATATTGACATTTTTAATTCATCATGTTTCGTTGTAATGGCGACATTTTTTTTGTAATTGTAGGTTATACACTTACGGCGCTATTCTGAAGCCCTACACAACATCCAGGTGCATATTGGTGGCTGCCCACCTATTCCAACTGGCTTATTTTGGAAGTTTTCATGTCAGTACATCTTTTTGTACTTCCAGGGATTTTTGGGGGATTTAAACAATGTTTTATTGGCTTTCCACACTCAAACTATAGACAAAGTCAGAATTTGATGACATAATGTGTAGTTCTCGAAAAGGCCTTTCCAACGGGCTATCATGCACCTAAAATAGAGGTTGTATGCAAAAGTTACGACCCCAAAAAGTTGAAGTACCAACTTACCCATTGGGGCCAACATAATTTTTGGTGTTTTCATCTCCTAGGGTTAGGTTTTTGGATGTCTACAGTTTTGGAATTCACAAGTAATGTTAAAAAGGCCTCTGGAGCCTTATTGTAATCATTTTGCTCAAACAGATGCACGTAGCAGCCACATCTCTTCTCAGAGATAACTACCACCATTCGAGCAAGTTGTTTTCAGATCTGCAGTTTTACAGTTTCAACCTATTTTATTTATTCAATAGAAGTTATTATTCATTGGATATCTATTATTGTTCTCCATATCTCCGTGTTATTGTATTCAGTCTATTATTCATTTCGTTTCGCTCATAAATCCAAATCAATATAAAGTGAACAAAATGTTTTTATGCATATGTTTAACTTAAAAAATATTGTTAATCATATATATCTTCCGCAGAGTTATATCACTTGCACAAATATATCTTTCACACCTCCTCACTTTGCATAGGCATATCTCCCACATAGTGAACACTTAGTATATTTTGAACCCATGTGTGGAGAATTCATATCGTTTATCCTCCCGCAGTCCCACACTTGACAACATCCAATAGTTCCACAACACGGATTCTAACAAGCAATGTAATTTGCACGATAACCAAGTCATCTATGGCACGTTGATTTTCTAAGATTCCACCACTAACTCTCCATACTTAGTTGAATTTATTTTAAATAACAATGTTCATTGTAAAAAAATAAGTATATAAAGTGAACAAAATGTTTTTATGCATATATTAACTTAAAAAATATTGTTAAGCATATATATCTTCTGCACAGATATAACGTTTGCACATATATATCCTCTCCACCTTCGCACTCCGCATAGGTATATCCCCCACACCCCCACAAAGCCAACACTTAGTTTATTTTGAACCATTGTGTGGAGAATTCATATCACTCATCCTCCCACACTTTGCAACTCTACACCTCCAATACTTCCACAACATAGATTTCAACAAGCGAAGTAATTTGCACTATAACCGAGTCATTTATGGAACATTGATTTGTTAAGATTCCACCACTAACTCTCCATACTTAGTTGACTTTATTTTAAGTAACAATGTTTATTATAAAAAAATAAATATATAAAGTGAACAAAATGATTTTATGCATATTTTTAACTTCAAAAATATTGTTGATTAATGGTCATAATTTTAATTTTAATATTTTATTTGGTCAGTTTTCAAGTTGTGTGGAGCACAAATATATACGCACCTTCAGACAATATATTTCTTGCACAACGAACACTAAAATGTTGTACATCATTAATTTTGTATAATTGTTGAATAGACGAAAATCTTTTAAAAACACCCCCTTTAGGTGATTTTGTATAAATTACTAAACATATTTGTTACTCCATAGAATGATATTAATAATAGAATTATATGTTAAGATTTTAATATTGTATTAATAAAAGTTATATTCTTATGTATAAATATGCAACATTTTCTTACGTACGAAATAAACAAAATGTTTTAAATATTAATATTTATTTTACATACATAAAATAGTTACATAAAACAACTTCTATCTTTCTATCCGTTGTTGATAATCAACAAACATTAACACCAAACTCTTAACTTTTTAGATATCTCAATGCTTTTAAGTATATACATAGATTACAAAAATAAATATATAAAGTGAACAAAATGCATATGTTTAACTTTAAAAAAAATTGTTGATTAAAGGACATAATTTTAATTATAATATTTTACTTCATCATTTTTCTATGACCATATCTACACACTCCTTAGAGATATATCGATATATCTTCCGCACACAGCGAACATAAAATGTAATGTTAAAGCCAAAACTAAACCAAAATCTTATTTAAAAACTCATTATCATTATTCCGACAAGCTATGTAATTTGCACAATAATCGGATCATTTCATGTTGATTTGTTAAGATTCCACCACTAACTCTCCATACTCAGTTGAATTTAATTGAAGTAACAATGTTCATTATAAAAAATAAGTATATAAAGTGAACATAATGTTTTTATGCATATGTTTAAGTTAGTCTATTTTGAACCTTTGTGCAGAGAATTCATATCAGTCATCCTCCCACACTTTGACAACTCTGCACTTCCAATAATTCCACAACACGCAGATTCTCGATATAATTTGAACGATAACCAAGTCATTTCTGGCACATTGATTTGCTAAGATTTCACCACTAACTCTTCATACTTATTTGAATTTATTTTAAATAACAATTTTTATTATAAAAAAATAAATATATAAAGTGAACAAAATGTTTTTAATCATATATTTAACTTTAAAAATGTTGTTGATTAATGATCATAATTTTAATTTTCATATTTTACTTAGTCATTTTTCACGTTGTAATTTTAATGATTAGACTTGCTACCACATAAAAGAACTAGAGAAATTATGAAACTAAAAGTCCATATCATATATCATTTTTTACAGTGAAAAGTTCTAAGACATGTCTATCTTATACAAATAAGAGAACTTAAAGTAATAGTGAGTTCACCCTAAAACATTGTCAAATTTGGAGTACACTTAATTACAAAAGTTTTGGATGAGAGTGTTTTAGGGGAAAATATTGTCATTAATCAAATTATATGTTAAAATTTTAAGATTATATTCATATGCATAAATATGCATTTTTTCACTTAAACAATAAATTAATACAGAAAAAATTGATTTAAATATTAATATAAATTCTACACACATAAAATTGTTATTGTATTTTTTTTTTTTGATAATCAACAAACATTAATACCCAAGTTTTAACTTTTCAGATATCTTAATGCTTATATATATATATATATTAAAAAAATAAATATACAAAGTGAACAAAATGTTTTTATGCATGTGTTTAACTTAAAAAAAAAGTGTTGATTAATGATTATGATTATACTTTTAATTTTAATATGTTTGACTCCATATAAATATATCTTTTGTAGATGACCAACAATAAAATGTACACTAGGTTTGATATAGACAAACATATGTAGATACTAAATACTTTCATGCTACATTTTTTTTATTAATGAGAAGATCTCTAAACATATGTGAAATTTTTTATTCTTCATATAAATTTGGGATAAGTACTTTTTTTTTTTAAATATATATAGAAAAATACAAGATCGCATCAAAGACTTTTTAAAAATTATATACATTTAGAAAAATACAAGATCACATCTTAAAAAAAGCTGATTTTGTTATCATTAATAAAATTACAATTTACTCACCACAAATACCTACAAAGTGTTGATGACCAAACATATTCTTTTGAAAGTAGATTTTCCAATGAGGGGAGGAAGAGCGCGGGCCCTGCGGCTAGGGTTTCACTAGTCGCATAGAAGAAAAATCCAGGAAGACGGGCGAGCGGGGTTCAAAGTTCAGCGGGGACACCGAAGGACTCTGTTGGCTAGAACTCGGGTGCGATTGTTCACTGTATATTTTATCGGTGTATACAGTTGTTGTTTGAACTCGTTGCAGATTCATCATGGAGCAGACTTTCATCATGATCAAGCCCGACGACGTGCAAATGTGTAGAGGCCAGACGAGGAGCGGAGCTCGAGCTCTGCGGCTAGGGTTTCACTAGTCGTATCCCAGAAAACTCCAGGGAGATGGGCGAGCAGGATTCAAAGTCCGACGGCGACATTGGAGGACTCTGTTGGCTAGAACTCGAGCATGAGCATCTTTTTCTTCTATTCGTTGTGGGTGATGTGTTTTTTCCCTCTTGGTTGGGTTTGTGGTTTTTTCCGGCCTCTTTTGTCCTCTTCCTCTTGGGCAAGAAGAGGTTAGGACCAGAGTGTAATGTCCTCGTTGGCCTGGGAAGCATAAGGAATGGTTCTGTTATCCTAAATTGGTTCCTGTAGGTTAAGTCGGAAAAGTTACCTAGGGAACTCAACTTTTGCCTAAGAAATGACTTTATAAAATGAAAAGGGGAAAAAGGGAGACATGGGTCTTAGGCAAAATAAAGTCACTTAAAAATTATAAAGCGTGGAGGCATAAAGTGACTTTAAAATAAAATTAAAAAGTAAAGTGAGCGAGAATTAATTCAATGAAGAGATAAAAGAGGGGAAAAGAGGAGGCGCCCCTCATTTTTGCATTCACCCATTTGGAAAATAGATTTTTTGAGAGATCTTAAGGAAAGAGTCTAGGGTTTTTGGAAACCCTTATGCATTTGTTGGTTTCGGTGTTGCAATGAGACACCCTAGCTGGTTTGAGATCGGAATCACTCAGATTTCGACGTTGGATTTCATTGGAATAGTTTGGTAACTGAAGTTGGTTGTTGTGGCTAAGTTACTATAGTGGCTACTGAGTTTACTAATGTATGGGAATGATTTTGAGTTAAGAAGACAAATTTAAACTTTAAGAAGGCATAATTGTTGATGTTGGGTGAGTTTCTAAGGGCAACCCATCGAGTAGCTTGAGAAAGGCAGTGTTTCCTTTATAAAATTCGCAGGTCCCCCACCCTATGCATTCTCCGAGAAACTGGGCGCATTTTATGTGAGTAGAAGGGCGACTTTGCTTGTGGAATCCGACTCCTTTGTTTATGGGCAGTAGCATCTCTATTGTGGAGCAATATTCCTCTTATTCCCTGCTTGTTTGAGGTATAATGAGACGACATCTTTGAGCGCCCTTGCTTACAGGCTGCATATATCTGTGGGAGCGTCCAGATCCATGTGCTGGGACTGAAATGGTTGTACAAATCATGTTATGGCAGTAGGGGGCGACTTTATACACAGCAGCAAAGCCATTGGGTCAACTTTCCAACAGCAGAAATCCATTACCAAAGAGGGAATTCACTCCTGGAAGAGTATTAAGCCAAAATAGTGATTTTCTTTTGGTTTAATAATTTATTTGTAAGCTTAAATACAAGAGAATACTTCTGTTGTGTTTATTGGAATATATCAACTATCAATGTTGTGAATTTCCTGTGTGTATTTGGCATATTGTTACTATCATGTTGCATGTTATTTGATGTATCCAATTCCTGGAAAACACTTGATATACCTCACAAACTCACAAGGGAATCCTACAACAACATAATAAGGTTTTAACAGTTATAAATCAGCTACAACATAAGTGTTTGAAGAAATCCCACCGCTCAGAAATACTAGAAGAACTGTTACATTAGTGGGGAAATTAGAGGAAAACAGTGGATAGGAATACTACAGTGGTATCAGAGCATGTTCCTCTGTTGTTGTGGGATCTAAGGGGCATTTGTAATCATATTTATGAGACCAGAAGACGAGCAGAAAATTACCTACCAGAGACGTAGGGAAAGAACCCCAGACCCCCCTAGGTGGGAAGAAGAAGAAGTGGTTAGAGAAGAAGGGACAGGAGAGGTAGCACCATCTATCACACATAAGGGCAAAGGAACTATGGGGGAAGAAGATGATATCAGGATCAACAGTTTGTTCAATATCTTGAATGACTTGGCCAAGGGTCAAAAGGCCATGATAGACCTCATGGGGCAGTTTGCTAAGAATTCGTTGGAGGGCACAATGAAGCAGAACCAGAATGGTGATGGGGGTTCAAATAATGGAGAAAACAACCACTCACGCACTACCATGCAGAGCCACCCCCACTTGTACACCAAATCCCCCAGACCCACTATGCCTCAATTTTTGGGGAATGAGGCCGCAGGTCCATTGATGCAGGTTGAGCAGGATGAGCCCTATAGGGCATATTTAGAGGAGTACAAGAGACTAGGAGATGATTTCCACTCATCCATGTCCTTCACGAAGTTCTGCAATATGAAGAGCAGAAACCAACTGAGAGGGCCCATGAGGGCCATGACACACAATTTTGAGTTGCAGCATACCATTGAGAAAGCCACTATTCCCAACTTTGACGGGGGATCTAAATGCTCTTCTAGATCATGGGTGCAGAAGCTCAACACTTACTTCCAGCTGCACTAGATGACAGAGACAGATACCATTAAATTGGCCACCTTGCACCTGGATGGCAAGGCCCATGAGTGGTGGTACCATGGGTTAGTCACTTTGGGACATGTCGGGGTTACCTCCTACCTGGACTTCACACAGAGACTCATCGAGAGATTTGACAAGAAGGACCCTGAGCTTCACTTCAGAGAGTTGGCTCAGCTCAAACATACAAGTAGCCCAGAGGCCTATATATCTGAGTTTCAAAGGGTTACGATGATGGTGTCATACATTTCAAAGGGTTGTCTAGTGATGTTGTTTGTTGAGGGGCTAATGGAGCCTCTACAAGGATGGGTCAAGGCCTACAAGCCTACCGCTTTATAGGATGTAGTTCCTGAAATCCAGTTTCCACCCAAACCCACTTTTACCCCGAGGACTAAGGACATCAGACCACCTTAGAGAGATTGGGTCGGCAAGCCCAAACTGGATGAAGAGATCAGGAGAGAATTGAGGAAAAAGAAATCGTGTTTCGGCTGTCAGGAGCCATGGGCACCAGGGCACAGATGCACCGGGAAGGATAGAATGGGCAAGGCCCATTACATTGAGGTATACTCTGATAGTGACAGTGATGAGGATGAGGAGGTGGGGCAGGCACAGGACTAGGGACATCCAGCATCAGTGGAGGAGTCTTCACAGGCTGGAGTTAAGGACCCAGTCATGGCCTCGATGTCAAGATTTCCAAGATATCATACCTTCAAGGTTAGAGGTGTCCTACAAGGGTACAAGGTGACAATATTGATCGATGGAGGAGAATCCCATAACTTCATTGATGGTAACATGGTCGAGAAGAGAGAAATTACGAACAAGGAATTTGATGGGTTCACAGTAGTCATACCAGGAGGCCACCAAATGAGTTGCACCAAGTGGATTCCCAAGATCACAATAACCATGGGAAACTACTCAATGACAGATGATTTCTTTGTGGTGGACATACCAGAAACAAATGTAGTGTTGGGAGTTCAATGGATTTACTCTATTGGGAGATACACTACTTATTAAAGGACCATGGAGATGGAGTTCACAGGGCCGGATGGAAATAAAGTGGTCCTACGAGCCATGCACTAGTACCCACCAAAGATTGTGTCATCGCACAACATGGAGGAAATTATGAGGCATGGTGATATAGAGTGGGTAGAGTGTTTTATTTATGACAGAGAGCCACCTGACCATCTGTAGCAGCTTCAAGAGGACTTATGGTTATTACTCCACAAACATCATAAAGTATGTAGTGACATTCCTCCTGGCATTCCACCTGATAGAGGTTTTGAGCATATCATAGAGCTAGAGGAAGGGGTCCAAGCAGTTATCACAAACCCCTATCAGCACCCTAAAGTTTACAAGGACGAGATTGAAAAAACCATTAAAGAATTGTTGAAATTGGACCACATTCTCCCTAGTTCCAGCGCATTTTCCTCTTTCGTTGTCTTAGTCAAGAAGAAGGACGGTACTCTGTGGATATGTGTTGACTACAGGGCCCTAAACAATAAGACAATCAAGAATCAATACCCCATACCCAGGATCGATGAATTAATGGATGAGGTCAGGGGAGCCAAATTCTTCTCGAAGATTGATCTTCGATCAGGGTATCACCAGATCAAGGTACGAGAGCAGGTTGTACCTAAGACAACCTTTAGATGCCACTATGGGCATTATGAGTTTCTGGTCATTCCTTTCGAGCTAACTAATGCCCCTGCCACTTTCCAGTGATGCATGAATCATGTGTTCAATCAGCAGCTGAGAAATTTCTTATTGGTCTTCTTTGATGACATCCTCATATACAACAAAACATGGGAGGACCATCTGCGACATCTGGATGAAGTAATTGGTATTATAGAGAGTCAACGGTTGTATGCGAAGGAATCACAGTGCGAATTTGGTATGATAGAGATGCTCTACTTGGGGCACGTGATTGGGATGAACGGGGTACAGGTGCACCAAGAAAAGATCAGGGCGATCATTGAGTGGCCAACTCCTAGGAATGTGATAGAACTGAAGAGATTCCTCGATCTTTGCACTTACTACAGGAAATTTGTTAAAGGATTTTCACAGTTGACAACGCCACTGACCAATTTCACCAAAAAGGGGGCTTTCGTTTGGATAAAGAAGGCCTAGGAGACATTCGAGAAAATAAAGCAGGTGATGATATCATGCCCTGTTTTAGCACTCCTTGATTTCACTTAGCGCTTTGTCTTGGAGTGTGAGGCTTCGGGAATTGGTATAGGCTCTGTATTGATGAAAAACGGTCACCCCATAGATTCGAGAGTCGTAAACTCTGAAAGTATGAGCGACATTACTCCATATATGACAAAGAGATGTTGGCCATAATGCACGCTTTGACCAAATTCCGGCAGTACTTGGTGGGAAACAGGTTCAAGGTAAAGACCAATCATAATAGCTTGAGTTTCCTCATGGAGCAAAAGGAGCTGAGCGAGCAACAACAAAAATGGATCAGTAAAATCCAAGCCTACGATTTCAAAATTGAGTATGTGAAAGGAAAAAATAATGTGGTTGTTGACGCCCTATCGAGGATACCCACTCTCTCTCTCATGGAGATTTCAGTGGAATGGAAGGCACTTATATTGGTAGAATACTCCAAAAATAGGTTTGCTTGTGAGATACTTGATGGTCAGGTCTTTGATGACAGGTAGAGGGTTATTGATGACATCATATATTATAAGGACCGGATCTATTTAGTACCAGAATCCCAGTTGGAAGACAAAATTATGCATGTAGCACATACCTCTCCTTTGACAGGTCATCCAGGATACCTGAAGACTTATAGACAAATTCGGGAGAGGTTCGCTTGGAAGGGTCTCAAGACCGATGTATTGAAGTTTGTACGAGAGTGCCACATCTATCAGCAAAACAAGGTGGAACATACCCACCCAGCGGGATTGCTCCAACTTCTTCCCATTCCTGAACAAAAATGGAAAAGCATTTCAATGGATTTTATCACAGGGATGCCTCTAGTTCAGGGGAAATATTGTGTCTACGTGGTGGTTGGCAGGTTACTAAATTTGCCCATTTCTTCGCCATATCATCCAAATACTCTACAATGTAAGTAGTGGAGCTATTCTTCAGAGAGGTATTTTGGTTGCATGGACTGTCCAAGACAATTGTCAGTGATCGAGACAACAGAATCATGGGGGGCTTCTGACAAGAGTTGTTCAGACTCGTAGGGACATAATTAATGCCTAGTAACAGTTATCGCCCTCAGACTGATGGGCAAACAGAAATTGTGAACAAATGGCTCGAGGGATATTTGAGAAATTATGTATCGCGGCAACAGAAGGCGTGGATCAAATGGCTGCACTTGGGTGAACATTGTTATAACACCACTTATCACATGTCGATCAGATGACACCTTTCAAAGCTTTATATGGCTATGACGCCACCACCTTTGTGGATCGAGCATTTGGGGACAGTCGGGCACCCAAAGCCAAAGATTGGATTCAGGAGAGTCAGGACATCTTGCGAACTCTCAAATATAACCTGCAAACGGCACCGAATCAACAGAATATTTACGCCGACAAGCATAGAATGGAGTGCAGTTTCGAGGTGTGAGACTTGGTATATCTTCACCTGCAGCCATACAGGCAATCATCCTTGAAAATGAAAGGGGCAAAGAAATTGAAGCCACAATTCTATGGTCCCTACAGGATTTTGAGGTAAGTCGGGGAAGTAGCTTATGATCTAGAGCTTCCAGAGGGGTGTAAAATGCACAATGTCTTTCATGTCTCATGCCTCAAGAAGGCAGTGGGACAACATGTTGTCATTTCTACAAAGCTGCCACCATTGGATGAGGAGGGGCAGTTGATTCTAATTCTGAAAGAGGTGTTGGAAACCAGAGAGTGGAAATTAAGGAACAGGAGCATCAAAGAGTACCTGATCAAATAGAAAAATCTACCTATCGAGGACGCTACTTGGGAAGGAGAGCAGATATTGCAACACCATGGATTACAGTTGCTTGAGGACAAACAATCTCAGGCGGGGAGGACTGTAATGTCCCTGTTGGCCTAGGAAGCATAAGGAATGGTTCTGCTAGCCTAAATTGGTTTTCGTAGGCTAAGTCGGAAAAGTTACCTAGGGAACTCAACTTTTGCCTAGCAAATGACTTTATAATATAAAAAGGGGAAAAAGGGAGACATGGGTCCTGAGCAAAATAAAGTCACTTAAAAATTATAAAGTGTGCAGGCATAAAGTGACTTTAAAAGAAAATTAAAAAGTAAAGTGAGCGGGAATTAATTCAATGAAGAGATAAAAGAGGGGAAAAGAGGAGGCGCCCCTCATTCTTACATTCACCCATTTGGAAAATAGATTTTTGAGAGGTCTTGAGGAAAGAGTCTAGGGTTTTTGGAAACCCTTATGCATTTGTTGGTTTCGGTGTTGCAACGATACACCCTAGTTGGTTTGAGATCGGAATCACTCAAATTTCGACGCCAGACTTCATTGGAATAGTTTGGTAATTGAAGTTGGTTGTTGTGGCTAAGTTACTATAGTGGATGCTGAGTTTACTCATGTATGGGGGCGATTTTGAGTTAAGAAGACAAATTTAAACTTTAAGAAGGCAAAATTGTTGATGTTGGGCAAGTTTCTCAGGGCAACCCATCGAGTAGCTTGAGAAAGGCAAAGTTTCCTTTATAAAATTCGTGGGTCCCCCACCCTATGCATTCTCTGAGAAACTGGGCGCATTTTATGTGAGTAGAAGGGCGACTTTGCTTGTGGAATATGAGTCCTTTGTTTTTGGGCAGCAACATCTCTATTGTGGAGCAATATTCCTCTTATTCCCTAGTTGTTTGAGGTATAATGAGAGAGCATCTTTGAGCACCCTTGCTTATAGGCTGCATATATCTGTGGGGGCGTCCAAATCCATGTGCTGGGACTAAAATGGTTGTACAAATCGTGTTATGGCAGTAGGGGATGTAGTTCTCTGAGGGGGCGAATTTATACACAACAGCAAAGCCATTGGGTCGACTTTCCAACAACAAAAATCCATTAGCAAAGAGGGAATCCACTCCTGGAAGAGTATCAAGCCAAAATCGTGAGTTTCTTTTGGTTTAATAATTTATTTGTAAGCTGAAATACAAGAGAATACCGCTGTTGTGTTTATTGGAATATATCAACTATCAATGTTGTGAATTTTCTGTGTGTATTTGGCATATTGTTACTATCATGTTGCATGTTATTTGATGTATCCAATTCCTGGAAAACACTTGATATACCTCACAAACTCATAAGGGAATCCTACAGCAACATAATAAGGTTTTAACAATTATAACTCAGCTACAACATAAGTGTTTGAAGAAATCCCATCACTCAAAAATACTAGAAGAATTGTTACATTAGTGGGGAAATTAGAGGAAAACAGTGGATAGGAATATTACACAGAGCTTTGAGGTCCTCACTAGGGGCGTGTTGTGTTTTTGGCAAACACTTTGAGGTCCTTTGGAGGCGAGCAGCTACTAGTTTTTTCAAATCTCTTTTTGCAGCCTGCGTGTTGGTTTTCATCTCTATTGTCCTTCTAGTTCTTTTGGATCAATGGTAGAATATGTTTTTAGAGCATGGTCTATGGACTAGAATTGCTTTGAGCATGATTTGTATACTTTGTCAAGAAAACAAATTATATATCAATATAATGAGTAATTTTCTGTTGAAAAAAAATGTAGAT
Organism: Picea mariana; assembly: GCA_032191745.1. NCBI lineage: Eukaryota > Viridiplantae > Streptophyta > Pinopsida > Pinales > Pinaceae > Picea > Picea mariana. The sequence continues at coordinate 27,872 of JASDQU010437185.1, read as the reverse complement.
TATCAATTTATCAAGTGATTTGGAACATTGGCTCATTATTTTTTTGGGTAGGTAACAAGGATATATTTACTCAAAACCTATGAAAGATTATGTGAATCTTCAAAATCAGAGATTAGATAATATAATCATTCCAAGAAACAACATCGACTTTGACATATAATAAGGTTGCAAATCTCAAGTCTACTAAAAGCTGCCCTCTATATGGTAAAGGCTTAGAACTTGTCTTCTTCCCTTGCTTTTGTTTAATAGGGGTATTGTATAGTCCATGTTCAACTTTTTGATCCCAATTGGTGTTTTAACATCTTTTGAGGAGTTAGTCAAAGGTTCGCTTGTCTTTTGAAGTAGTGGTGTTTTTTCATTTTTTATTATAAAATAATTTATATTCGCTTGTCTTTTGAAGTAGTGGTGTTTTCTGATTTTTTATTATAAAATAATTTATATTAATAAGAGTAATTATAAAGGTGTAATATCTTTAACTAAAATAATGGTTGATTGGTTGTGGGGTGAATATGCTTACTTTCTCTACTTCCCCCTCCTTTAATGTGGGACATGTTGTGTGGGTGCATGAGTGTAGAACAACAATGAGATATGCCTATCTTGTGGTATCTTGGAACTGTCTTTAGAACTATAAATCTAATCTTCTCTTTATATGTATCCCACACTTGTTGTGAATGTTAGATGTGGCCCAACATATAACTCCAAACATACTTGACTGCTTATACCAATGGGATTTACCACTACAAAGTGTTATCTCTTATTAACATAATAGTTGATTAATTGTGAAGTAAATATACTTGCTTAATATTTCCCTTCTTATAAAACATATTGTGTTCTTTACCAAACATGTGGTGTAAATACATATGTAAATGAATAATTAAATATCTCTACATTATAACATCTTCAAATATAGTTAAATATCTCTATATTATAACATCTTCAAATTCTTTTTACAATTATATATCCCCTTTTGAATGCTTCAATGACCATAAAATTAAAGCTAAAGCAAACCAACACAGTTTAAATTTAATGTCTTCTGATTAAAAAAAAAAAATAGAAAGGTCCAACTACATTTTTAATTAAAGCTACATTTTTAATTAAAGCAGACCGATACAGGTTAAATTTAATGTCTTCTGATCCAAAAAAATAGAAAAGTCCAACTACATTTTATTGCTTCTGCGAGGATGTTCATTGTCGACCTGGTGATGTAGCAGTGTAGAAAATCAATCATTTTTATTATTTCTTAGAAGGATCAAAATATTGGCATAATAAGAACAGAGATGATGAACCAATACCACCTGGAATTAGGCAGCTCTGCTTACCATCAGCAAAATAGTGAAATTTGAATTGCAATGGATATGCTACTCTCAACCATGCACATTATCCCCGCGGCTTGGACTAAACAAAACAAACTAGAAATTGAAAATTTCTATCGTCATGAAATGCTCACAACAAACAAATACTCACAACAAGAGGAATCACCTAGAAATCGGAATTTTGAACCCATGTGTGTTATAACATATTCAGTATGGAAATTCAAGCCAGCAATTCGACAATCTGCAAACATGGTAACAAGCATGGAAATTTTTAGGTAATATAGTATCCCAAGATCAAACAACAGATTAAGCACATTTTCAGGCACACCATTTTCTCCTTTTTGGTGTTCAAAGTTTTTCTAAGAGGGTTAATTTCTTCCCTAAAATTGCGCAGTAAGGAATTAAACCTATGTTGCACAGGGATTCGTCCCCCCAAAAAACCTGTGTACCCGCCGTCCCTGTGTTTCGGGGACTTGGGGACCCTTACGAAACTTACCCAAATTGCTGGGGAACTCTATTCGGGACTCGGGGACTTCTTGGTCGTCCCCAAGACGTTCCAGACAGATTTCAGGGACATTCCAAATAGATTTCGAGCATGTTCTGGGCAGATTTCAGAGATTTTTTGGGCAGATTTTGGGGATATTCTGAGCATGTATCTTCAGTCTTGACAATCATGGAAATTGATGATTGGACAATAAGATCATTTTTCCCATCTATTATTTTTGTATTGCATTGAATCTAAATCTATTGTAAACACTGCAGCTCAAAACATGGGTTTTGATTTGGGTTTTTGGTGATTTAAATATTGTATTTTCAGCAGCAAGGTTACAACAAGCAAAACTTTCATGTCAAAAAAACGAGAAATGCAACATTTCAAAGGGCTGATCCTTGTGGTTATTGCTCTTGTTTTTCTCATTTTTCTGGTCATTTTAGCTTTTACATGTTGTACATGGGTTTCCAGGGGTCATTCAATTATAGTGCTTCCACCATCCCAACCTCAAGCATTGTGAAAACAATTAGATAGTAGTCACTTTGATTGGTACTAAATGTTTGAATAAATTCCTATTCAATCACCTTCT
>JASDQU010437184.1:37040-56521 GCA_032191745.1 Picea mariana | reverse complement strand
AATACGCAAACGTACCCCAAGGGGTTGTGAATGTGGTTTTGTATTGATCAGTCGGGTGGATTTGGATTTGATTATAACCAGATAAATCATCCATGAAGGATAGAGCTTTGCGGCCTGTGTAGTCGTCGATAATTTGATCGATGAAAGGCGTTGGAAAGTTGTCTTTGGGACATGTGTGATTGAGATCGCGAAAGTCCATGCAGACGTGGATAGTGCCCTGTTTTTTGTTAATGGGTACAGGGTTGGAAACCCATGAGGTATAGGCGATGGGGTAGATGAACCCAGTCGCTCGTAATTTTTCAATCTTGGCTTTAATGGTCGCTGCTTTGGATGGGTGTAGCGGTCATTGTTTTTTACGAACTGGTGTAATGTCAGGCCAAGTGTCGATGCGATGTTCAACAATAGAGGGATCAAGGCCAGGCATCTCTGTGTATGACCAGGCAAAAATATCCTGATATTCTTGGAAGAGGGATTTATAGGTGGTGATTTCTTGAGGAGTGCATGTGGCGCCAATGGTGATTTCCTCGACCACTCCATTTTTTATGGAAATATTGATTTTGATGGTCGGGAAAATGTTGGTCATGTTGCCTTCTTCAAAAGCATCAGGGGCAGGAATGGGGTTGTTGAACCAGTCGATATTCCCTGATGGGATAAAATCCTTGGTTTCGACTACGTATATGGGGTGTTGGTTAGGAGGCGTGAAGGCTTCCTGTGAAAATAAGAGCGCTCTGTGGTGTAGTGCATCCCATGGGCAGTTGAGAGTGGTTAGTTCCTTGAGTATGTCCTCGTCACAGTGAAATTGGTTGGAATACAAGGGGTCTAAAAGAGTGATATCGGTGACTGTCATCGTGTGGTTGTCTTTTTGAGATGATGAAGAAGGGGGAATGATGCAATGAGATTGCGATGGTTCACTTGACATAAACCAAATATCGAGGTACTGAGGAGTACCAGTGGTAGTTGGATGTAAAATTTTCGTAGGGAAATGAATGGGAGAATTGGGGGGATTTGGGGGTAAATCCTCGGATAAGTCATCCAAGAACCATAGAGGAATAGGGAGTGCCTCTGGTTCAGGAGAAATGATATTAAGAATCTCAAGTGGTGATGTAAGGTCAACCATCAATTCTGTAGGGGGCGCAGGGGTTTGAATCATGGCCATCTGGCGTTGCCTGTATTCAATGATCATAGGACATTGATATGTAAAATGATCTAAGGATTCACATAGAGAGCAAGGGCATCTCATGCGTTTGTTGACTGAAGTCGTGACATAGTGGATGTCAATGATGTTTGGTGGGGATGACGTAACTGGACAATGTTCCTGCTGGAAGCTTTGGCATACTGCGACTAACGTCTGTCGGAACTGAGGTAGCGCTAGGCAATGGTGTGTATAATTGCCATATTCTAAACATATGGCTCAAGCGAATTTGGTTCACAGTCCTTTTCTACTTGTGTTCGGGGAGATAGCGGCAGTACTTGTTACAGTGGCAAGCGGTGATGGTGTTTGACTGGGTTGAATGATGTTACGTAACTTGGGTAAAGATGGGCATTTGTTGGTTGGGTGTCCATCTTTCTCACATAGCGCACAAGGAGGTTGGACACGTGGGGGAAGTGGAGTTGTGGGATCCTTCTTCTTTCGCCTGCCCCCAGCTGTGGCAGGGAGGTTGGTGAGTGGGGTTGTAGAGGGTATGGTGGGAGTGAGTATGGGAATCATCATTGGGATTCCTTTCGTTTGGGGGGGAAGGGATGGTTGAGGGACCATCTCTGGTGGATGTAAATACCAAACTGGAATTGCCAAAACCATATTAGGGAAGGTAAGCGTTGTGGCTACTTGGAAAGCTTGTAGACTTGGTGGAGGGTAAAAGAAGGGGATTTGAGTAATGGCTTGGGGAACTGTCTCCCAAACTGGGATATGGCCTTGGGGAGAGGTGAAATCGTGAACTGGTAGAGTCGATGAGTTTGCAGGAGGGTCATGAGGGGGAAACTCTACGTTTAGTGGGATGTCAGATATGATAGAAACCTCCCTAGGAGGAAGGGTATCCTCTATGTCAGTTCCGTTGGATGATACGACGCATACTTGATTGGAAGGATGAAGGAGCAGTGGCACGCTGTGGTAAGTTCCTAACAATGATGGGTCTTTGAAATTACCGGGACCCATTTCAATGAGTGGGTACGTTTCAAGGATAGTATGGACGAGGGGGAGAATGTTATCGATGTTGGCAGACGAGTTAGGCTCATAATGTGAAACTTCGTCAATTGTGATGATCTTCCCATTGTGGGGGAACATCATGGTTCGAAAGACGGAAGAGGAAACTGCCTTCATAGCGTACATGTAGCTACGACCGAACAAGATATTGTAACTGAGTGGGGTGTCGATAACTTCAATGTCGATAAGGATAGTCTTGCCCCCGAATTCTATAGGGACATTTTGGAAGAGACCTTCAGGAGACGACGGTCGTCTGTCATAAGCCCTTAAGGTAACGGCATATGGGATGAGTTTAGGGGAACCAAGTTTCTACCATACAGACTTGGACATGATGCATGTGGATGCTCCTTCATCGATGATGCACCGATGAACTGTAATGTTCCAAATTTTTACTAGGATTTGAAAAGCGATTAGAGCAGGGAGTCGAGGTTCTCTGCTGTCGAGATCAAATGTGATGAGTCGAGTATCTGCGGGGTCGACTGCCCCCAAGGTAGAAAGTAATGATTTCCATTGAGTGGGACAAGTTTGAAGGACTTCTAAGACTGACATGGCAGTCGGGGATTGTGCTAAGTCATCAACCAAACTACAATTATGAGCCACCCTAGCCTGTGTGTTGTGGACATTCCTACGCAATGGGATGCGAGGGATGTGAAGAGGTGGTTCTGCGTTAGGGCGAGGAATCACCAATGGGGGTCCCATTGGAGCTGGGATTGTTTCTGAGGGAATGGGAGGAGACTCAGCAGGTGCACGGTATTGACGACTATGTGTTTGCAGAAGGATTTCTTCCTCACTGGTGAGGAGGATAGTACGATCTGCGGGATTGTTTGGATTGAGGTACTGTCCCAACTATGGTGGGGTAGGTTGCGTGTCCTATTGGGTGTTCATCACACCCTGGTGCGGAATGGGATTCTGCAGCACGGTTGGGGGTGGTTGTTGCACATATTGTTGTGGGGCCTGCTGAGGGGCAGGCGGTGCTGGAGGATGTGGTAGACTGCCTGAGTCTTTCAGCCATTTAAAATCATTGATTTGGGGGTAATGATGAGTATAATGACCAAACTCACTGCAAAGGGCATAAGGAAGGTGGTTTTAATAGTATTGTTATTTCTCCCTTGATGCATGTTTTTATTGCCCCCTTGGGGGTTCTAATTCCCTTGATTCTAGTTGCCCCCAGTAGGTTGGTTCTGTTGGGGGTGATTCCCGCCTTGACCTGGGTTGTTATTGTTCATGTTTTTCCCTTTCTTTTTGGCATTATTCGACTGATGGGTCAGATTTGTCGTGTTCAGCTGTTCAAAATTTTGATATTGCTGAAGGGGAGAGGCTTGAACAAAATTCACCCCAGCGTGAGGGTGTGGGGGAGACATGGGTTGTGGAGGACCAGGGAATGGAAAGTATGGATTCTGTGGGGGTAACGATCTGTAAGGTACATAGGAAGGTATGGTGCTTTCACTAGTATTTAGAGTATAAGCTGAGGTAGAGAGAGTACCAGAACTTGTTTAGATAGGTGGGTGTATTGGGGGTGCTGGCGGTGGCCCATTGATGGGTGGAGGAATAGCAGCAAGGTATGGTTGTTCATAAGGGGGTGGGGGGTAATAAGAGGTTCCCCCATATGCTGGTGGATATTGAGGTGTGCCATACATTGGTGGTTTTTGGGGTTGTGGACTGTGGTGCGTGGTATTACCAATCAATCTGTCTGTTGAGTGAGACATCTCGGGTTTGTCTTGACCGAATGGCACAGTTTTGGGGAGATCGGGAAGTACTGTGTATAAGTACCCTGATTGTGAATAAATGAGGTCGTATTGTTGATCCTTACTGATGGCTTCTTCTTCTGATTGAGGGAACGTGGAAGCTACATCTTTAACGAGGAGAGAGACAAGTGATCTAAGAAACCAGTCAAGACATTGTTGTTTGGTGGTTTTGGCTTTGCACAAACTACGTCATCTATGCCACTCGTGAATGTGATCAGCGATATGTGTGGCTGAGGTTTGTTTAAAATTAGAGAGTAGTTCAAGACCATTTTCATGGAGGATTGGTAATTGGAAGAATGTCAAAAATGCTTTGGCCAAGGACTCGAAAGTCACATGGGACCCCGATTTTTCGTCTACATACCATTTGGCTGATGGGCCAGTGAGTGTGCATTGAAATAATCATAGTCAGATGGAATCATCCATAATGTTGTTGGAAGAGCACCATAAGTGGAAAGTCATGACATGGTTGGCAGGTTCATCTCCTACCTTTCCTTCAAACTTGGGGATGTTTGAAGGTAGTTTGGTGGGCATTGCAGGCCATGTGGGGTCATGCAATATAGTATCATTTGTGAGTTTGCTTAGATCCGGTATGTTAAGAGAGGCCAAATATGGCATCTGTAGTGGGGGTGGAGGATTAGTTCCATCCATGGTGTGAGTGTTCAGTGAACCTAACCCTTGAGGGGGTCTAGGTGGGTTGGTGCTTTCCCCTTGAGAGAAAGTTGCCCCCCCCCCTTTCGTGTAAAGGAGAGAGAGTGAACGGAGGAACTTGGGAAGTGGACCCAAGTAATGTGGAACCAAGAAAACCTGATCCTAAGACAGTGGCACTCACTGGAGTGTGTGAAGGTGGTGTCGATGAGTTGGCAAGACTAGGAACTCCCCCTAGAATAGGAGGGAGATTTAGCAAGCATCTGGAATGACGGGGGTTCTGTGGGTCCCCTATGGTGTCCAACTAGCTGAGTGGATGTGTGCAAATTGTGATGAGAGAAAATAAACAAGATCCTTTGTTGCAAATTTTGATCTTTACACGATATATATCTACATCAAAAAATGTAATTAGAAGTGCATCATACATAAAGTGTTTTGAAAAAGAAGCATATGTGTGGATAAGTGGGTTTTGTCTGTGTGGGGAAGCAAAGAAAACAAATGCTCGTGTCCTAAAAGACGTAACGTCATTCCTCTCAAATAGCACTGGACCTTCCAATAGTACTCAACAGTGGGGTCTGAAGTCACTGGAAGAGAAACTAGTGAAGGATGAAATAATCAGTTATAATGAGGGGTAAAGGGGGCATATCCCGAAAGAGCTGGCGATATTTCCCAATAGACACACAAAATCCGATCAAGGTGCAATTTCAACCCACAATTTCCACCTAGGTAGATGTCCTAAAATTTGGTCACTAGGTACCTCGGTCAAAGTGCGGCATTTAGATTTTTGGCCTAAGAAATGGGTCATGGGCTGGATCTCGTCCAAGAGGTGGGTGCCTCAAGGGGGGATGCATAGAACAACTAGACCTCGTCCTTTAACCCTTCACGGGTATCTCCCTGCCTTATGGTGTTAGGAACACTTGACTTGGAGGATTTGCAGTTCCCTATTTGAAAACTTCTATTGTTTTGGCAATGTGAGATCCAAATAACGGGGAGTTATTTGGATGCCTATCCCCAAAATCCTACCTAGACTAAAAACTTTCTTTTGGCACCTCCTATGGAGGAAAACTTAGTGAGTTTTTAGAAAAAATTTAAATGTGGTTGTTTGAGAGATTGGGGGTGTGAACCAACCTCGTTGAAATTAAATGGGAGTGGATAGTTTCATCAAGAAAAGGGTGGGGTGTTTCGGAATCCTTTTGAAGGAAACTTACTTTGACCTCCACGTTTCAAGAGGAAAACTATGTGAGTGATAAGTGACTTTTGTGTGTGAATGAGTGAAAGTGTGCCAATGTTTTAATGAATTAGGTGTCACCTTGCTGCATGTGGACTTCACTTGGTCCTTAAAAGTGTTGATTACCTAATTAACTAAATGCCTTTGGTACAACCTTGCGTAATCCAAAATTCCCTAAGAAACTAGCATGTGGACATGTGGGTCCTTTACTATTCCTTTAACTCCCTATTGTGATTTAATCTAAGAAAATCTTTGAAACTATCCTAGATTGTGATCATGTGGGCATGTATGGGCCCATTACAAAACCTTTAAACTTCCCTAGTGATTTAATCTAAGAAAGTAAATTTCAATACTATCCTATCTTTGCAGCATGTGGGCATGTATGGGCCCATTACAATCTTAAGATGTGTTTGAAAAATAAACTAAGAGGAGTCCTGAGGGGGTTGTTGTCCTCTCCTAAAGGTTTTAATCTTTTTAAGGGAGATGAAATTGTCCTACACCCTCTTTCTAATTCTCAAGGTCGCTTTGAGGCGCGAGAGAAGAGCATACTAAATGATTGTTATCCAACTTCTTGTCCCAATGCAAGTTTGATGTGTTTACAAATGATTCCAACTTATACTTTTAGTCAAAGCAAGCCATCCATGTGGAAAAATAAAATCAAAAGAGGAAATAATGATTTTAAACCCCTTAAGTGCCTATGTGTTTTGACTAATCCCTTTATATGAAGAGAGAACTAAGTGTGGTGCAGATTACAATATGCATGAAATCACTTTTAAGAAGGCTAGGGGCCTTCCCCAAAACACAAAAAACCTTACAATGTGTATTTTTATGCACAGGTGCATGGGTCTAATAGTAGACAGAGGTGCACTGAGAGCCTGTGTGCAGACCAAAACAGGCTTTTGGGCGCAGGTGCACAAAACAACACTGTGATTTTGGCGCACGTGCGCACAATGCGCGACTGTGGGCCAATAAACCTGCGCACAACTAACACACGGTTGTGAAGAAAATTTCGGATGGAATTCTCTCAATTCAACTTTGAATTGGATGTTTTGCAGGTCGGCTTGGGCCGGTTAAGGTACCTGCAGATTAAATAAACCAAAAGAAGAGCTAGAAAAACCCAAATGGGGTAGGAAATTGATACCTTTCCTCGGTGGAGTCGCCAACCTGTTGCACCTCTTTCGTCACCTAAATGAGAAAAATAGAGGTGCTTGCAAGCTTAGTTGGGTTAGTTTAGAAAGATAGTTGTAAAGGAAAGGGTTAGAGAAAGAAATATAAAAGAACAAACTAAGAATTAAACTAAGAAATTAAAGAACAACTAAACTATTGAGCATAAGGACATAAGAACAAAAAACCAATAAGACTCATGTCACCAATGGTAAGGATTATATTAGTGAAAGAAAACACCAAGAAGAAAGAGGACTATGAGTCCCTTCTTCCTCCAAGGGAGGGCTCTTGGACCCCCACAAATAATCTCTTCTTACAACTTTGAATGAAATGGTGAAAGAATCCCAAGCTAATCCACTCAAGAGGTGAGATGGATTGCCCATTTAATGGTGCTAGTATACTCTTGATGAGAATAGAGGATTCCTCAAGAGAATAGCAGCAGAATAACTTTTCTAATGAATTCCTTGAAAATGAAGTGCACCCATGGCCTTGTTTTATAGCACCTCTTTGAGGTATTGTGCAACCAACTTGTAGTGTGAAAAGAGGCTATTTAGGGCATTTTTAGGTCTTTGACCAGCCACCTAGTCGAATTCAGTCGAGATTTGGGTGTCAAATAAACTTGGAAGCTGAAACAGAAGTGGGTGGGAGGCTGACCAATCTCATAAATGCATCGTTCTTAGATGTGTGCGGCTTTTAGCGACCACAGTCGCGCATCGTGCGCATGTGCATTTTTCCTGCGCTTCTGGATAGCGCATGTGTGCGCGTGCCCTGTGTAGTCATAGCGCACTTTAATTTTATCACTAGTTGTATAGTTTTGGACCTTTTGAAAATTCTTTTGTGGTCATTTTGGTCCATGGGTGACCTCATAACTGTTTGACGATGATGGATTCTTGTAACCATTTGCGGACGAAATTTCAGTGATAACAACGATCTCTTTCGCTGTGATATCTTTCATTGAGGGATCATCGTCGATCTAGATTTTAGATCCAATATGGACTGTTGATTCTCCTTTAATTATATTTCAACTCACGACGTGGGCTACCATAGAACTTTGATCAGTTTAGAACATTGCTTCCACATGTTTTCTCCTAAGTGGGGCTCTAACATCAGCCTGACGTATCTCAGTCTCGACACAAGTCGTTTGTCTACAAACTCAAGATCTAATCTTCATTTTCAAAGGTTTTCCATGGAATCCGTGTATCATGGGACCAGATATCCACTTGTCACTTCCTATGTGGAGTTCCTTATTCTAGCATGATGTTTCTCATCATCGGGACCTCGACTCGTTTGGCCTTCCAACACCTTAGAACCTTCAATGCCTGCGGTCCGCTATAACGAGAACCATCAATCTGGATCTCGAGCAAACGGTCATGATTCTCCCTTAAATTTCGCATGTCTTTTAACTTCCGATGTGTTGTCGCCTATAGATATGGCTCATGAATGGATGGCCAGATCTTACTCTCACCACCGGATATTGGTACTTTTACAAAGTCTTTCTAACTTCAATCGAATGGTTAGGGCTTAATTGTGGGGTGATCCAACGATTATAAATTATTCTTCCTTCATGATATAGTTTGACGTGATTTGGATCGTTGATCCTTCCAGTGATCAACGATCAACGCTATTGTAGCTTATGTTGTGCACCCAACCTGTAACACTCGGCTCTGCGTGCACATAATTCTGCAACAAAAACTCTGTAGAGTCGAGTCTGGACTTTGATATCCTATGCAGGAAGCATAAATAGAAAGGAGTACGCAATCTCCACATTGACACAAAGGATTAATAACCATAGGAATTCTTTTAATGAATCTATGTACATAATTTACATAAGGCCTCTTCATCCTTCTGGCTTGATTTACATTCAGCTGGCCTCTAATTGGCCATTTGACCACACTTGGCCTCTTACACGCTCAATTATCTTTCTCACTTTGTCTCTACACACACACCACATTGATTGCCCGTAGTCTTACAAAATATACAACACATGTATGAAATCTAAATTCATTTCAGATCCTACTTAGACTCCACAATATCCTCAAGAGATAACTCGAAGATCTATTCTAGACATCACAACTCTCGAGAGCTGCTATATTAGGAAAATTCACTTACATTTAACCAAACTCAATTAAACAAATCCTATCCTATGCATTCCTTCTAGAATTTTAATAAGATACAGGAAATTACAGTAATTTGAAGTTTTAGGGAACCCACTCCCTTAGTAAATGTAAAGACCCCTAGGGAAAATCAATAGGGTTTATTTTGGAGGTGAAATGTTCCTGCATCATTAATGCACATGTTTGGGTGGTTCTATTATTAGATGTGGCTTACTTGGCATGATTCTTGTGACTTATGGACCCTTGGAGGGCGCATTTATTTGTCTTTGTAGGACCTTGCCTGGTGGACAGGTATTCATGAGGAGATGACCCTGTTCAGACCTTCATGGGGGCTTTGGAGCCCAAGAATGAATGCAGAAACCCTACGTATGGGGTAGGATTGTGATCACCATTTGCAATTTGAAGAAGGAGGTCGTTTCCTTTGGAGGCACTTTGGCATGTCTAGGAGATGAGCTCCCACCTCCTCCCACTTGGACACTAGCCTTTGGAGGCTTAGACGTCACCCTATTATACCATGACATCACTTAGGACTTGATGGTTTGATGGAGGAGGGTTTGAATTGGTATTTTTCATGTGTGGCATGATGTATGTCCTTTGTATGCCCAACGTTACACATTTTACAGCCCAACGTTCCACATTAAGAGCTCAACGTCACCTTAGAAGGGCATGACGTCACCCTTTTAAGGGATATTTTTTATGTAAAATCTATATTTTGTATTTTTAAGAGCATTTTGTAACATCGACCCTGTTATATTTTTAATTTGGCATTTCAGGTCAAGAGGTCTCATATAAATAGACCTCTTGATATTTCATTTTAATCATAACTCTTCCTCTCACAAGAGGATGAAGTCTGAAATTTTCACCATATTTGGAAAATTGGCTCTTTTACATGGTGCGCTATCTCTTGGAGGGAAAGTCTTGGTGTTTCTTGTCTCATTTATGGTGAAATTTTCTACAACTAGGATTTTATGCTTGATTATTCTTGGTGAAGTAAGTAAAATCTGCAATTTCATTTGATGCTTTGGATGTTTATGGTAAATTTTACTTGTTCATATTGAAGATTATGAGATTGCTTGTCTAAAACCCTAGGAGAAGAACATAAGGTGTTTCTTCCTCTCTCTAGAACATTTCATCCATTAATTTGTTAAGGAAACCTCATTTAGGGAAAACTCCTAAAGCCCTAAAGTGTTATCACTCTAGGAGTTTTGTTTTAGAAGTTTGTTTTGATTACTTTTTCAAAAATATAAAGAAGGAGGAGAAATCACTAGGGCCCAAAAGATCTTTCTCCCTAGAAAAATCTTCCTCTTGAGGCTTAGAGTTTGAGGCCCTAAGGTGCTAGCGTCTCAAACTTTACCCCATTTCTTTAGACATTATTATCATTAGTCTCCAATTGAATGTTAATTGTTGTTGTAAATGACTCCATAAGCCCAAAAGGCATTGATTTACATTGCTCTTGTGAAGGAATTGATCAAACAACCCTCAAACTTTATTGTCTAAGGCTTTTACTAACCTTTTCTAACCCTAGGTTAGCTAAATTCGTTGATTGTATTGTTGTTGTTGCAAAACAATGCTACAACCATCTAATTTGCTTCATTTTTCTACATAACTCACTCTAACTCATAGCTAACATACTCAGAAATTGTTTGGAATAAGTGATAATTGATCTATTAGATAAATGTTGATTTTTCACTGCCTTTTCATGCAATTTTGATCTATATTTCTTGTGGTTGTTACAAAATACTGATCGATGTTATAAACCATCATATAGTTGCAATTTTACTTCATTCATTGTATATTTATGTTGTCTACTATCTATTGAGGTATTTTATCATATTGGTACTTGGAAAGTGTTATATATACATACTATATTGTTCTTGTTCTAGGCATGTACACAAAACTCTTCCTTTGCCTCAATTTCACAAACTTAGACCTTTTGACTTAGGTAACCAATGAGAGGGACCTCCAAGCTTGACCATATCAATTGTTATTTGTTCCCTTGAGGTTATCGGGGACACCTCCCTTGGGTTGGACCTCATCCATCCCTAAAAGATGGGGATTTCCTACTAAGATGACAGTGGTGGGTTATCAGTTTTTCCTCGAAAAAAAAGTGTAATTATATTCATCCGAAGAGAACCAAATTACATAATGTAGGTGCCTTGAGAACGACCCAATATTGGGTAGAAAGTTCCCAAAGGGACACAAAATATGGCTGGTAAGCCACAAAGTAAATATAAATACATAAACTGGGAAGAAACCCCAATTAGGCTGGAAAATCTGAGTCAAGAAGTCATGCCACAGAATAACCCCAAAAAAAGAAATCCCAACAAAACCTTGGTGGTCGGATGGACCAGGTCAAAGAGGTAGGAATCCCTCGCAACAGCAGACCAGATAACAACAACATCAATGAAAACCACAACCAAAAATAAAATACCAGAAGTTGCATGCCTTTTCAAAGGACCTCAAAATGCCTCTACACAACACCACACGCCTGAGGATAGGACCTCAAAGCTTTGGCACTAACTGTTGATATTATGGTAGTTGCGAGAGATATTTACCTCCACGTGTAAACCTAATGAGAACAGAATATTTCGGGAAGCAATGAGAAACCCTATTTAGTTGGCTAATAACCCTAGAAGATAAGTCGGGTCAAGAGGATAATTTGTATTAGGTTATTAGCCTCCAAGAGAAGAAGTCGGCTAAAGGAAATATTGTATACTAAGTAAATAGGCACCCAGAATTAGAAGTCGGCCCAGGCAGTTTGCCAGTTTTATTATAAATACAGGAGGCCAGTCTTCATTCTGGAAAGCATTCTCAGAACTGTAGTAGCACACTTGTGCGCACTACAGTTGGGCAGTTTTGTGTGCAAGTTCTGGAGAAGTTGTTGCCGCCAGTCTATATTTCTTGGTCTTCTCTGGGTTTGGACTTTTTGATCAGTTTTTTTTATTCTTTCTTGGTGCGTTATCCTTGGAGAGAGGTGTGTTATCTTGTTTGGCTATCTAGCCTAGGGTTTTCTTTCGGAATGATTCTCTTTCAAGGTTAAGTTGCTCGGGGTGGCTTCGGCCTATGGTTGGGTGACAATAGTGATATTGTCTATGGTTAAAAAAGAAAATCCATTATATTCTAACAGGTTATGGGCTCACACTATCCATAAGGATACTAAGCTCATTGAAGAACTACCTCTAGGGTTTCTAGCAGGAGCAGTTACTAAAGCACTGTTGCTAGGGTTACTAGCAGGGGTAGTTGCAGAAACCCTAATCCTCTCGTTGAGGCACCTTAAGTGAAGGGATTGACCTAATTTCCAGATAGACTAGTGCACCCTAGCCTAGCACATCTCCTGGTACTCTTAGCAAGCTAAGACGTCAAGTTGTAGTTTTTGGTCAAATATAGGGTTGACCAAGTCAAAGAAACCATGACTTACTCTATGAAGTCATAAAACAAGTTAGATGGGGCTTCTAACTTCAGAGCATGGAAGACCAGGATTGATCTCATCCTTGCCAAGAACAAAGTGTTGGATATCATGAAAGGAAAGATAGTGGAACCAGAGTTTGAAGAAGGAAAAGAGAAGGAACTGTAGAACGTTGTAGTTATGGAGAAGTTCAAAGACAATGACATCAATGCCATGACTATCATAGTGGATTCTATAAAAGACCACTTGACACCCTACATCTCCCATATTGATTTGTCTAAGAAGATGTATGATGCCCTAACAAACCTCTTCTCAATCAAAAACATTGGTCAAGTAATGAGTCTGAAGAATGAGCTTTGTGACATGAAGATGAATGATGATGATAGCATAACATCATGCTTTGTGAGAATCTCTCAGCTAAGATATCAACTACAAGCTATTGAAGAGATCATCTCAGAGAAGGAACTGCTAAACATAGTACTCAATGGTCTTCCCAAGACATGGGATGCATTTTCCACAAGCATGAACACAAGGAAGGATTATCCTACATTTGAATAACTTTGGACTTGTTGTGCACAAGAAGAATCAAGGATCAGTGCAAAAGAGAAACCTCAAAAGAAATACGATGACCAAGCCTTCATAGGAAAGTTCAAGAATTTCAGGAATAAAAAGAAGTTTGGCTCCAGAAAGAAACCAAATCAAGAGAAAGAAATGTCAAGAATACAATGCTTCAATTTTCGAAAGTATGGTCACTACAAGAATCATTGTCCCGAGTTAAATAAAAGGAAGGAAAATAACGAAGCATCGGTTGTCAAAGAAAGGGAACCCTCAAAGAAATCCAAGCAGGACAAAACAGACTTCTTCTTCTAAGACAAGGTAACAATACTTTTCATAATTCTTGTATATACCATATCTTTTGTACATATCTTGCATATCCATTTCTTAAAAGATAACATGTTCAAAGAGAAATTATACCTATGGAAGAACAACAAGATAATGATTGCTATCACAATGAATACAAGTCAGGCAATCCACATGAAAGGATGAAGTACATCGACAAGACCTGGTAAGAATTCATGTGGAAGCTATTACATAAGTAACAACTGCAAGATAAGCCAAAATCAGAATCAATCTTGAAGAAACCTAGAAGAAGTAAAGACAGAAAGAAGTCAACAATCAAGAGGAAATTGGAAAAAGGTTTGTGACACTTTGCAGAAGGAAATAAGGATGTAGACGGAAACGTGGACATTGTTAGATGGAGGGAGATGAATATATATTCAAAAAGAAGAGCATGCATTCATACATGAAGCAAGGATTAGGAGGGAGATAATCCTATGATCCATTGAATATGATGAAGTATATATCCATGGTAGCATCCATGAAAAGAAGTATGTGTTCAGTTTGACTTTAGAAGAAGCCTTCTTCGAAAAGAAGCCTTAAATTATCCCTAGTTATCCATCCACATCCATGATTCTATGATGAAAGGAAGAAGTTGTAATCTTCAGAGCATGGAATCTATAGAAAACTCCATGGACCCAAGAGATAAAGAGAAACATGAGGAAGAACATGAAGATTCCAAGAAAGAAAGAAAAGCCAGAACAACCAGTCATTGTATCAAGAATCACAAGATTACCAGCCTAATATGAACTCACTAAAATAAATCAAGTAGAGGAACTAAAAGTTGTGATGAAGAAAAGTGTATGGAAGACTTGTGAATGAAAGCATTGCGAGATCCAGAACTAGAGGTTCTCCCAGATGGAGGAAGAAGACTATGATGATTGCCTGTAAACCAGACATACCTCTACATGAGCTAGTATATCATCCGCAATATCCATGGGTTGGAGTTTACATGTAGAGCAACCTCAAAGGCTTTGAGGTATACCATAAAGAGCCCATTGTATGTAGATGGAAGAAGATCTTGTATGGATTCAAACAACTTGGTGCAGAGCCTTCAATACACAACAGAAGCGTTGTGAAAAGATTTCTATAATAGAGATATTGTATAAGAATGCTTACTCAGAAATCCAAGATGATGGATTGCTAATCCATGACAAACTCTCATGATAACAGAAGAAGTGCCACATAGATATGTTCCAATTTGAGCCCTGCCGCGATGTTATGAGCTAGCAGGAAACAAAAGATGAATCCAACAATGATATACTATATTGATCATATCCATATGAAGCCTTCAGAGAAAACCAGTGTTCCAAAAAGACTAAAGTACATTGAGATCAAGCATTACACTCTCCATGATGAAGTCCAAAAAAGAGAAAGAGGTTCTCCAATATATATCTCCACATATGAGCAAATAAGCAAACACTTTTTGTAAAACCTATATCCAAGATGAAAGCGTTTGTGTACTCAAGCTGGAGCTCATGAAGACGACTTCCTTATTGAAAAAGGAAGAGATGAATCCCAGGTTGGGAGGAAGAACTGATGTGTTATTGATTTATGGATAGTCATTTTTCAAGTTCGAAAAATGGTCCAGGATGAGCAGTTCCTTTCCATTTTGGAAAGTGGTTTGAGATTTCTAACGGATAGGCATTTTCTAGTTCAGAAAATGGTCCAGATTGAACGGTCATTTTCATAATGAAAATGGTTCGATGGATTGTTTATGTACCATAGACATTGATTCCCCTTGTGGTTAACATAGGGAATGGTCTAGGACAGTCTCTCTTCTTGACGGTCACTCTTAGTATTGGTCAAGAAGACTGGTATGCCTCATTGGACAATCATTCTTTCGAAGCTCACAGTTCTGAGCAGTTTCAAAGAATGCTTTATTTTGGAGGTTGGTGCAGGACAGTCATTTCCTTTGGAAATGGTCCGAACAGTCATTCCCTAAGGAAGATTCCTTCTCTCCATGCTGCACTTTGTTTAGTGTCGGAGGAATGGCCTAGATAGGTGAATGGTCCAAGTTCAGCAATCAGGGATGGAAATTCCCTAGGGTAGACTCATTCTCTCCAAGTTGCACTTTGTTTAGTGCCAGAGGAATGGCCCAGATAGGGAATGGTCCATGCTCAGAAATTGAGATAGATATTCTTCCTTTCTTGAGAAGAATAGTACAGATAGCTCATCATTGATGTTTTACCTTCTTAGGGTAGATGCTCTTCCAGATCTCACAAATGTGAGTGGAAGAATGACCCAGATGATTCAGTTTATATCATTGTTATCGGACTAATCGATAGGTGCAGACACTAACTAATCTCCCTAGATCCACCTAGATCTAGAACAAAACACACCAGAACATGACGCTTTCCTTAAGTTTTAGATATTGAATTTACTAACTAAAGAGGGATGAGTGACATACCATTTAAATGTCGTTTCCTCTCACCATCGCCATCCTAGCTCCATTCCAACGCTCATACAATGATGATCCTTCAAAAGAACGCAACCAACCAAAGTGATAGTAATAGCATAAACTCAACATAAACCTATGTATGTGATCAAGAAATCATACAATAAAACACAACAAGCTTTATAGGAAAGAATCATATTACTGTATCATATTAAATGTGAAAGAGAGATTACAACCACGGCCTTGATGTCGTAAGGTCCCTTCCAACTTTCCTTCGTTCCCCACACACTTCTTGCTCCAAGGATTCTGAGACCATGGATCTGATAGCTACTCACAATCTATCTTGACAAAGAAAATCTCAAAGCCACTCCAACCAAGCTAATAATTCCAAGCCAACCAAAACTAAGCTAACTTTCTCCATGAGAACTCCTCTCCTTTTATAAGTTGAAGAGGATAACGTGAGGAGGTTAGGATGATCCCACTAAATCATGAAAGCGAGTAAGATCCAAACCATTCGGATGCCACCTCACCATAGAAGTTTCTCCTTCTAGAAGATTCAAAAAAACGCTTGTTTTTCCCATGTGTAGGCATTCTCGCACCCTGTCTATAGAGAAACCTGTGAACATCTCGCACCCTAGCTATGGTGCAACCTGCGAGAATCAGGAATTCTCGCACCCTACCTATATAGCAACCTGCGAACTTCCTTTTTTACAGGGTTTTTACAAGGGAAAATGCAACTTATTTTCTCAAGAAAAGTTCTTCTCCCTTCTCTCTTCAGGAACTCAGGCCACTGACCCCCTCTGAAGGCAACAGATAGGTTCACATCATTAATGGTCATAGGGATGACAAAAATAATGTGTAACAATCATAACAATGTTTTTTGTGCAGGTTGATGATATGATTGTTATGGAGACTATATGTCTCTAGACAGTAGATGTATACTACTGTGGTGGATGTGTTCCACTCATTGTGACTATATGTCACTGATCAAGTATCTGTGTGCTACTTGGTGTGGTATTGTACCACTGGATTGTAGTTGTGTACTACTATTGATAGACACAGTTGTGTTCTATTGAATGAAATTGTTTTGATTGCCTTGAAGACTATCAGTAGTGTTGGAAATGATTATTGGCTAGATGGATGATCAATGGACAGAGATTTCCCAGATGGAAAATGGTTCAGGACATTTATTCTTCTAGGACATATATCTAGATTAGAAGAAAGGCTCTTGTGTCACTCTGTGGAGTGAGTGACTTATCTAGCATCATGTCTAATTACTCAGATGGAGTATGGTTTCGAGAGATCATGCAGCTGATGACACTGATAGTAATGATGGTACTCATGATATAGTCATGAGATAGTCTATAAGACTATGTTGATGCTACTGGGTGAATGGTATGTTTGTGCTCAAGACCCTTACCTTCAAATACATCCCTATCTAGAAGAGATTGTTGATATTATGGTAGTTGTGGGAGGTATTTACCTCCATGTGTAAACCTCACGAGAATAGAATATTTCAAGAAGCAAGAAGAAACCTTATTTAGTTGGCTAATAACCTAGAAGACAAGTCGGCTCAAGAGGATAATTTGTATTAGGTTATTAGCCTCCAAGAGAAGAATTCTGCTAAAGGAAATATTATATACTAAGTAAATAGGCACCCAGAATGAGAAGTCAGCCCAGGCAGTTTGCCAGTTGTAGTATAAATACAGGAGGCCAGTCTTCATTCTGGCAAGCATTCTCAGAACTATAGTAGCACACTTGTGCGCACTACAGTTGGGCAGTTTTGTGCGCAAGTTCTGGAGAATTTGTTGCCGCCATTCTATAGTCTCGATCTTCTCTAGGTTTGGACTTTCTGATCAGTTTTTCTTATTCTTTCTTGGTGCGCTATCCTTGGAGAGAGGTGTGCTATCTTGTTTGGCTATCTAGCCTAGGGTTTGCTTCCAAAATGATTCTCTATCAAGGTTAAGGTGCTCTGGGGTGGCTTCGGCCTATGGTTGGGTGACAATAGTGATATTGTCTATGGTTAAATGAGCACATCCATTATATTCTAAAACTAAATCCTATCAAATAGGTGAGAAATACATCGAAAACTACCAATAGGAGCCAGATATGAGCATACATCAAACCTTGAACAAACCAAAGAGACCAGGGAGAGGAACCGCAAATCAGAGATGAAACAGAGCAGGAGGATCGAGCACAAAGACAAACTCATATCTGTGCACACATAAAGGATGATCTACGATATGGAGGATGCGAGCACCGAGAGGCACCACCACCTAAGGGAATACTCGATCTGGGCAAGTAAGGCATGATCTGGGCAGCATGAGGCACACCCACCATCATATAACCCGACTCATCCAAGGGAAATAAATCCTGATTCATAGAAGCCAAAGATCAAAGACCCGCAGCGGAGTAGATAGGCCCGAAGAAGAATGCCTCAATAGGAAAACACACCAAGTAGAAGGGTAAAATATGAGCCATGACCACCATCAAGTAGATCATCTCTTCCAGATAATAGAGCCTAATCCGCACAGTAGAGGCCTTAGATCAAAGACTCCCAACCAAAAAAAAACTAAGAAAGTCATCGCAACAGGAAAAGGGCCGAGGAGAAAGTGGTTGCGTAAGCGTAGTCTATCGGTGTGCAAACTCCAAAATCATATGCAGAGATCAATCCCCCTGCGTGGACTCTAGGAAAAAACCAAGTGAGGGGTCTGCAGCCAGGGAGACCCTAGCCACATACCCACTGACAGTGGTGGGTTACCATGTAGTTACGCCGATTTGATTACTTGTCTTGGGCTTGGACAAGTACAAATTGTGTGATAGCATCACTCATTTAAATTTACAGTTGCCATATAATGTTTATTACTTTTATGAAAGTGTTGATTTTGGATTGTGATTGCAAAAAGTTCTAAACATTAATGCCATATAATGTTTAACAGTTGTTCAAGGTGAATTGTTTTTTGTCCAACAAGATGCAATATGTTAATTAAATGTGTTTAGAAACAAAATACTTAAATATGATGAGTGAAATGATTGTGATTTGAATATTTATGCCTTTTTCATATATTATAATAATAACATTATAACATAATTAATCGCTAATATAATGTTGATGATGTAGTAATAACGTTATTTTTTTTAAAATTTATTATTCAAAGATTACAAGACAAAGTTATAATATAATTGTTTACTAAAATCACAATTATTATATGTTATTAATATTTATTTTTTCCAAAGATTTTATTAATTTATATTATCCAACTATTGTAGTATATAAAATTTATTCAATTAAATTTAAAATAATAAATATAGAGAATAATAACACAATTTGATCTATACACTTTCAATGAAATGGTTTTAGAATTTTTTATTTTAATATAAACTTTATGAATCTTTTATTAAAAAATAATATCACCCAACATTTTATAATTAGTATTTTAAGAATTAGTAAAATTGACAAAGGTTTCTATACTTTTGGACAAGTATGGATCATTAAAAATTTCCTGAATCCTGACTATGCTTTAGAAAAAGACACTTTTATAATTTCCATGTCCTCCTATATTGACACTTATTTCAAGGAGAATACAAAAATAATGATTAATATAAATTTATATAATTATAAAACTAAATGATGGAGTGGAATAGGTGAAGCCCATGATAGTTGCACTTGTTAAGGTGGGGAAT